>JANIIA010126796.1:0-44796 GCA_027478495.1 Erythroxylum alaternifolium
TGGGTTGTGCAAAATTGCTATCTTGTCTATATTTTATGAATTTAATTCTTGAAATTGATTGTTTGATTGGTTAATTTCTGCATTAGTTGTTTATTTTAATTTATTGTGAAATTTAGTCAAGCCTTAGATTTTAGGACTAGATTAACCCTCCTCGTGGGAACGCTACCTTAGGTACTACACAAACAACCTATGCACTTGCTAAAATATCAAGGCTATAAATATTAAAACTTAGCATACGTAACCTTGCGATCAAGTTTTTGACACTGTTGTCGGGGAGGCGATAGTTTAGTTCTATAGTTTAAGGTGTTAGATTTGTTTTTTAATTTTTACTTTCATTTCTTTAGTTTCATTTTAGAAGTCGTACTCTTGCATGAATACAAGAGTCACAAGAGGTTTGAGTCATGCAGCGAAGACGTTAGATTTAGATATTACTCAACTAGAACGAACCCTTAGGAAAGCTCAGCAAGAAGAAGAAGAAGAAGAGATCGGAAAATAAAAAAGGACCAAGGAGTTTCAACAGAATATAGATCAGGAAGAGAACCAAGGACAGCAACAGAGGACCCTGATCGACTTCATAAGGCCGAGGTTCAACCCGTCGAACCAAGGATTGGCTAGGTGGCCTGTTCAAGCGGCCTCGTTCAAAATTAAACCTGCACTTCTTAACTTACTTCAACAGAATGTGCAATTCTACGGATTGGCTAAAGAGGACCCGAATGCGCACACAGTCAATTTCTCCAAAATTTGTGATACTTTTTGGTATCATCAGATGTCAGAGGATGCGGTTAGAATTAGGTTGTTTCCTTTTACTCTTAAAGATAGAGCGAAAGCTTGGTATCATTCACTGAGCCTATCCAACATCACGACATACGATTAGATTGTGCGTGCTTTCTTGGACAAGTATTTCCCGTTGACGAAGACCACCAAGATTATAAAGGAAATCACCAATTTCTAGCAAGGTGAAGGGGAGTCCATCTATGAAGCGTGGGAGAGATATAAGGATTTGCAAAGAAAGTGCCCACACCACAACCTACCCAAGGAATTCCTTTTGTAGACTTTCTACATTGGAGTGAATCCACCAACAAGACACACAATCGACGCAGCTTAAGGAGGATCCTTAATACGGAAGACTCTTGATGAAGCAGAGGATTTGATTGAGGAGATGGTGAGCAACAACTGCTTATGGATGAACAAATGGGGTAGGCAACCTGTTACTTTCATAGAGCAGAAGGGAATCGTCGCGGTCGATCAAATGACTAAGTTGCAAGCAAATATTGACAACTTAACGCGATAACTTAACAACATGAAGGTGTCATCCTCAGCTCCAGTGAAGGCCGTACATTTGAAATGTGAGCTCTGTGGACAGTTAGACCATGACACCGTGGACTGCTATTTAATAAAAGAAGAAAATTAGGAGCAAGTGAACTATATGGGGGCGCAGTATGGAAGAGGAGGGGGTAACAATCCCTACTCCAACACTTATAACCCCGGATAGAAGAATCACCCTATCTTCTCCTAGTCAAATAATAATGGCAGACAGTTCAGGCCTCAGGGACAATCGAGCTTTCAACAAGATAAAACAAGCTCGATGGAGTCGAAGTTAGACAAGATTTTGGATAAGATCAGAGGTATGGAGGAAGCACATAAGAGGCTCGAGAATAAATTCGAGCAACTAACGAAGAACCACGCCTCATCCATACATAATCTGGAAGTCCAAGTAGGCCAATTAGTGGAGGCAATGTCTACTCGGAATGCTGGAACTCTTCCAAGCAACACCGAATCTAATATGAAGGAAAGGATTATGGTCATCAGTCAAACCCAAGATGAGGAATTAGAACAGGTGCAGCAAGAAGGAGATAAATGAGAGGTCAAGAAGCCCTGCCAAATGAGTTAGGGATCGAGTCAATTAAGGTAACTCGACGTGTATTTCCCTTCCCTATTTTGGCTTAGAGGGAGTTAAATGCAAAGAGGGCAACAAGGAACCTATAGGAGATTGAGCAAAATAAGGTTGAGGAAGTGACAGAACAAATATAGACGAAGCATAAAATGAAGGAATACGTCAGGACGAAGGTTAACGAGCAAACTTCGGAAGAGAACCCTAACATTGAACAGAAGAAAGAGGACCTAGAGGACTTTTTCATCCTCCGCAATATCAATAGAATCATCATAGACATGAATTCGTGGATCTAGGAGCAAGTACCTTTAGTCTAAATTTGGGGCTAAGAGAGTTAGTGCCCATTAAATTTTATTAAAGACGGTCGACAGAATGATGCACAAACCGATGGAGATTATAAAATATGTGCAAGTAAAGGTTGACAAATATGCCTTTCCCACAGACTTTTACATATTAAACGTTAGAGAAGATGTGGATACCCCAATAGTTCTTGGACGACCGTTCTTGGCCACTACGAGTTCAATCATTGATGTTGATGGGGGCAAATTAACTCAAAGGATAGGAAAAGAGCAGATAACCTTCCAAGTGTCGCAGAAAGATTATGGATCTCGTTTACCTCCACAGAATAGCAAAGAATCTAAACCTAGAGGCGAATGGGAGGATGTTGAGGATCCTGGGAATGCATTCAGGAAGAAGCGCTCGCGAAGAAGAAGGTGAAGAAAAGAGAATGGCAAGGAAGGTGGGGATTGTAACATGGTAGCTAAAGTTCAAACTTTGAGATTAATGACGGCGCTACCATCGCACCATTCATTCCAACCACCGTGACCTACCAAAGCTTACCTATTGATAACATTAGGTAGGAAGAATTTACCCCTACCATATACTACAACTTATAGGTACAACTTTAGGAAATTGATAATTTTCTATACATAATCAATCTAAGAAGTTCCATGAATAAATTAAAGGATTAGTAGCTACTCCAATTTGAGTAAAAAATGAAAATTTTTTAAAAACTAATGAAGCTCCAATTTCATTAGCCTTTTTCATACCTTTTAAGTTCTTAGAAACTTTTGGATTCAAGTTCTTATTTATAGGAACAAGTTGGATCAACATGTAAGAAGCTAAGTTCTTTAAGGGAGACCAGAAGTTTGAAGTTAGAGTTGATGTTAAACTTAGCTTGAAGTTGTCAAGGTTTAGCAGCAACTAAATAGTGTATAAGTTGTTGGTTAGAAAATAATTTGGATATTTGAGCTTCTCCAAACCAAGTTAAATGACTCCCCAATTATTTTAGTTCATTTATAACTTGTCTCGATATTGGTTAAGTTAGTTTGATCATAAGAACCATTAGGAAGCAGTTTAAATATAAATTTGTGGATTTAGTTGTACCTCTTATACTGTCAAAACATAGTAGAAATAAAATCATATTCTAGGTTAGTGTCTGATTTGGAAAAACATAAGCATGTATTAAATGCGTGCTTATGCTTTCAAGTATGTTTTAAATGCGTCCTCATGCTTCCCTAATCTAATCCTTCTTTAGTGTCTTACGTTCTTATTGATAACATATGTATCACATCCCTATCATTTAACATTTATTATCTCAACTAACTTATTTTTAGATTTGATTTATATTGATTTATAATTATCTCTTAAACTTTGTATTCATCGTATATAGAACTAGCATACTTACTAACAAATTTAATACAATTCAACAAGCCAAGCTTTTACATTTCTTTCATATCATCAGAGCCTACACTAAATTCAACATAATAGTTTTTCAACAATACTCAATAAATACATAAATCATTCCTTCATATATAGAACATAAATGACTGAACATACTTCACTAACCCTACCATTCAATTAAGTTATTAATTTCTTAACCATATAATTAGAATTTTCAAATTACCTCATCTGGTGTAACCAAATCTAGTCAATCCTCATCACTTTTGGCCTTATAGGATAAATAGATGTCACCATTTCTTCTCCAATAATTGATTAATCATCTCTAGATTTTTTAATTAGTAAAAACTTGATAGGCTTATATACTGCTTCTTCACCACTTACCTATCTAGCTCCACCATGTGCCTCGTACTAGGACACATTATTGCGTGATCTCTAGCTTACACTTGAGACCTACTTCATGCATAAAACAAGCTCATAATGTTCATTCATTCGACGATAACTCCACACCTTGAAGAAAGGCTCCTCTTCGATCTTTGATTATTTGTCTCACATCTCTATCACAGTTTACTAACTTACTACTATCAAGGATACCATTTTTGATAAAGGCATTATTCTCTTCATGTTAAATGGACTTCCTCTAGACTCACTACAAGAAAATAACACAATTTGCGATGTTTTATTGATAAAACATCGCTGAATGTGAAGACTTTTCGTGACGTTTAAAAAATTTCATGAAAAGTTTGAATTTTCCATAATGTTTTATGAAAATGTCGCAGATTTGTAACACTTGTTGCAACATTTTTTAATTAAAACATCACGAAATAGAAACACGTTTTTTGAATAAAACGTTGTTATTGGCTATTTAAAAGTAACATTTTCTTCTCGCGCGTTCATTTCCCACCATTTTAATTTGCCGGTTTCTTCTTTGATGTTTCTTCTTCTTTGGTTTCGTATCTCTGTCTTCTTCCCACCCAAAATTGGTTTCTTCTCTCTGCCTTCTTCTCTCTATAGCAAGCGAAACACAACACAAGGTTTACGCCACCCGGGCTCTGTATTTCGCTTTGTTGGTGGTCTCCATATTTCACTGTCATCATTAGAGCCCTTGATTCTCAGGTTTTTGTTTGCAAGGTATTGTTCCCTTTGTTGAGTAGTTTTTTAATTTCTTTGTTTCATATCTTATCTTTCTACTTATGCTTGCATTTTCGTATCTCAGAATGATTATATAACTTAGGGATTCATATCAATCTGTTTGGTTTAAAGAATTTTAGAGAACATTTTGGGTTTTAATTTATGGTATCACAATAACGATGAGATTAGAAAAGTGATGGTTTTGTTCCTTAACTGTATTGTCAATTCTACCACTGCACTACCCAGTGCTTACTGAGCTTAGACGTTCCTCCACCTTTATATTGAGTTAAATTGCAGAAAATTAGTTGCGTGAACTACTTTTCAAAAATATGTATGAGCTATTTTCATTACTTTCTAAGAAGTAGTAACTATATTCATTTCATTTTCCTTAACAAGAGTTATGATTATAGCAAATTGAATCATAAGAAGATTTGAGAAGATCATAGTTTTTTTTTACAAGTTGCTTTACCTTCTATCGAGCCTTTCTATTCTAGAATCACAAATCCAGTTGCCTAGGTTGCAATAATAGCTTCTTATCCAACTGAGTCTTTTCCTCCAGCAGAAGAACTTTTTTAACAAGAAGCAAATCTCATATTTGGAATCTAATATTCTCATTCTATCTTCCATTGTTCTTGTTCTAACTCATCACATACAAAGCAAAATTAAATTTTTTAGGTCAAGATATTATAATTCTTCTAGGAACGAACTTATTTTTACTAGAATTGGAAGAGCACTCGGTCTCGATATGGCTGACATATTTTTCCAACTGAGGGATTTTGAAATATTAATTTCACACGGCAATTAATATTTTAATGCACGAGTTTTACATACTAATATTATAATGCACGAGTTTTACATACAGTTTTAATCTCAGATGTATTTATTCTATTGTCAATCCCATTATTAGTGGATATATGTTACAATTGAGCAACTAATGTCTGTAAAATCTAATTAAAAAAGCTTCCTCATTTCCTTATTCCTTCTTCTAGCCTTTTAAATGATTGAGTTATTGGTTATTTTGCAAATATGACAGATATTGAATTAGTTCTTCAATCAGCTCCTTGAGGAAACGTACGTAGTGAAAATGAAAACTTTAAGTTGTATAACCAATCAGTATTGTCTGCATTAAAGATAATCCATGATGTATATAGTTAGGGATCAACTATTGTTAATTGCAGATTTTGTTTTAAATGTCTCATATAATGTATGCATGAGATTTACTATTTGGAGATAGAACAATTAGGGCCATAGACCTGTTAATTAATGGTTCCTTTTGTGGCATTTACTATATTGAACAATATCTGTTCATAAGATTTTATACATTTAATTGCTAAAGTTTAGTTCTAATTTATCGTGCTTTATAATAGATACTATTTCTAAGTGTGAGGAGAAGATAGTTAGAGGAGCCATTGGAAAACAAGAAGCAAGTATGCTAACTTATAAGTATCAAGTTGCTGGATTGTTAATTGGTTTGTTTGCATTCATACTATAGCTATTGAATTTGCTCTATGAAATGCCATATTTTGCTCTATGCAATTCCACTAAAGTATTAGATAAATAATACAGTAAATAAATTGCCAAGAGTTAATGTATGAATTACAGAGCTATTGTGTATTAGGTGATTGTATGTTTCTAGGCTTATTGAGACCTTAGATGAAAAGTGTCAAACTACCTCCTTAAGCATACGAGTAAGAGTCTTTGTTGATTTGCTACTAATATAACATAATGTTCTCATTCTGATAATTAATTTAAAGGTATTTTTTGCTCTATGGATAAGAGTTGGATGAACTATGTTAGGGTTTCCCGTGAATACATTGATGGAGTGAGAATGTTTATGAATTTTGTGGCTAAAAAAAAGGGGCAAAGATTATGAAATTTTATACCCTTATGCACGTTGCAGGAATTTTTATATGAGGTCTCAGATGAATGTTTTTGACCATTTAATGCAATTTGGCATGGACCAATCATACACTTGCAGGTTTTTACATGATGAAATGCCAGAATATAGATTTATCTATAGGGAAGAAAAGGTGATGCTACAAATGTAGGCATTGATGGGATGGGCAATGATATTAATGAAGGTGATGGTGATGAGGAGGATGATAGCATGCAAGATTTGCATCATGATGTGACTTCTTTCTTAAATGATTGTCCAAATGATTAGGATGGAAGGAGTCCTCCTATAGGTGTCGGAGATTCTATTATGGGTGCCTTCCATGAATTGTTGAGTAAAGAAACTGAAGAGTTGTACCCCAGATGTACAAACTTTTCAAAGTTATCATTCTTAATAAAGTTGCTTCACTTGAAAGTATACAACAAGTGGAGCAATAAGTCATTTGACATGTTACTTACTCTGCTGAGGGATGTATTACCTAATTCTAAATCTTTGCTAAAGTCCTATTATGAAGCAAATCAATTTCTACAGAGCCTAGGTTTGGGTTATGTGTCAATACATGCATGTAAGTACGATTGTTTCCTGTTTGGAAAGAGTATGGGGACTTAGAAAGATGTTCCTAGTGTGGAACAACAAGATGGAGAATTAATGATGGTAGGGGTAAGAAGATACCTTGTAAAGTATTGTGGTACTTTCCATTAGCGCCCAGATTACAATGACTATTCATGTCAAGTAAAATCGCTAAACAAATGACATGATATAATGATAGGCCTAAAGGAGACTGTAATATCGTGGTTCATCCTTCTGATGGAGAAGCTTGGAAGACCTTTGATAAGCTATATCCTGAGTTTTTCAGAGAACCAAGCAATGTTAGACAAGGCTTAGCAACAGATGGATTCAGTCCACATAGCAATTTGTCACTTTCATATAGCGTATGGCCTGTTGTTCTTTTAGCATAGAATTTCCCCCTTTGGATGTGTATGGATGAGTCATGTTTTATGTTATCTCTGGTTATTCCATATTCGAAAGCGGTGGGTAGAGACATTGACGTCTACATAAGACCACTAGTAGATGAGTTAAATGAGTTATGGGAGAACAGTTTTGATGTTTTTGATGCTTCAAAAGGAGAAAATTTTTGAATAAATATAGCTTTAATGTGGACTATTAATGACTTTCCAACCTATGGTAATATTTTTGGGTAGAGCACTAAAGGCTATAAGGTATGCCTTGTTTGTAACAAGCACACTCTTTCTTGTAAGTTAAGAAGTAAGATTGGTTACTTAGACCATTGGCGTTTTCTTCCTTACAATCATCTATGGAGAAAAGGAAACAAGTTTAATGGCAAGAGTGATCATCGACCTATACCTAACTTTCTAGATGGATATCATATGGTGGAACAATTATATCATGTGCAGAATATATGTTATGGAAAGCACCCTAGCAATAAAAGAAGAACGAGATTGGAAGGAGAGTTGAATTGGAATAAAAAAAGCATTCTTTTTGATTTACCATATTGGAATAAGTTAAGATTGAGGCATAACCTTGATGTCATGCATATAGAAAAGAATATTTGTGACAATATCCTTGGTACTTTGATGGATGTTGAAGGTAAAACCAAAGATACAATCAAGGATCGACTTAATTTGGAAGATACGAATATTCGAAAGGAGTTATACTTGAAAAGAGCAGCTGATGGAACGATTTAAAACCTCCAGCATGCTATACAACGTCTTTCGATGAGAAGAAGAAGTTTTGTAGGTTTGTAAAGCAGGTGAAGTTTCCAGATGGTTACGCATCTAATATATCTAGATGTGTTAATGTTGATGAAAGGAAGATTACTGGACTTAAGTCTCATGATTGTCATATACTAGTACAAAGCATTCTTCCATTAGGCACACGTGCCATCTTGAACAAAGATGTGACAGGTGTTTTAATTGAGTTAGGGGACTTCTTTCACCAAATTTGTAGATGAAGTTTGAATAAGGATGACGTATAGAAGATGTGTGATGAGATAACTTTAATTTTATGCAAACTTGAAATGATATAGCCACCGAAATTCTTTGATGTCATGGTACATTTGGCTATTCATTTCCCAAATGAAGCCTTACTTGGTGGACCAGTTGCATATAGATGGATGTATCCAATTGAGAGGTATTATTTAAATTTATCCTATCACTCTTAAAAGTTAACTAAATAGTTCTTTGTTAAGATTCCTAGGTACACTAAAGAGATTTGTTAGAAATAAAGCACGTCTAAAAGGGTCAATTGTTGAAATGTATGTTATTAAAGAGTGCATGACATTATGTTCAATGTATCTAAAAGGAATTGAAACCAACTTCAATGTGCCAGAGCGAATCAATGATATGGTTAATGGTAGTGACATATCACTGTTTTTCCTATGATGTAAGCTGATTGGTGTTGGCAAAACAATTGCTCTTCCTATAGATGAGCTAGAGATTGCAAATTGATATATGCTTATGAATTGTCATGAGATTAGACCCTTTATTGAGTAAGGTTTTCTAACCTATTGTGAACTTAAGATATGTAATAAGTAGAGATATTTCATATAATCTTGATTGATTTTTTTTCATCCATAGTGAGCACAGGGATGAGTTGAGGTAATAAAGTCCATTATATATTGACAAGAAACATAGAGAACAATTTTCTTCATAGTTAAAGCATCGGGTGAGAAGAAGGTTTGTACGTAGTCTACACTAATAATTATATATAGATTCTAATAAATACTTATTTGATTTTTTTCATTTGTTGTTATAGATAACGATATTAACTAGCTCCCATGAAGGAAGTATCTTTGAGTTTTTGTATGCATTAGCATGTGGACCTCATAGTTTGGTGCAGAAGTATAATGTATGCAATACAAATGGCATGCAATTTTGCACTGAAGCCCGTGATCTGCATAAGATTACACAAAATAGTGGTGTTGCAGTGTTAGGAAATTATGGGGAAGATAATATTACATTTTATGGGTTGCTGACAGATATTATCAGGCTTGAATATGTTAGGGATAAAAATGTTATGCTTTTCAAGTACAAATGGTACGATCTTGGAAATTCAAATATGAGGGTCAACAGTATTGTAAAAAGCATCAACATAACTAAGTTTTGGTTTAAGGATGACCCATTTATTTTGGCAAACCAAGCGAAGCAAGTCTTTTATGTGAAAGATTTGTTATTTGGTCCAAATTAGCAGATTGTACAAGAATGTGAAGTTAGACGTGCGTATGATATCCCTTTACATGGTGATGAAGAAGGTTTAAATGACGTTAAGGAGTCTGATGAAGTTCTAGTGGAAGTCGAGGAATGTTCCTTAGAGTTTTTAGATCGAAATGATATTGCATTTGATTTAATAAATAATGTTTTATTAAATTTTGAGCAACAATTGAATGACGATTTGGAGGACTTAGAGACAAGTAGTAGTGAGAATGAATGTGATATTGTTTTGGAAGAGTCCATCGATGACAATGATGAATAAATTCTTATTAATTGTATTACCGATGACTGGTAAAGACCAAGTCATAGTTTCATTTTCGTGTTAGTAATTATCCTTCTCATATATTAACTAAAAGTGTTCTAGACGTGTCATTTTGGTTGTAGAATTGAATGCATGTGATTCATATGGGACCTGGTCTACCTAAGAAGAAGAATAAGGCAACACCAAGCAGCTTAGTATTGACACAACTGCAGTCGTGGTACTGTCATCTTCTTGAAAGTGTAGTTGATAAGCCATATGCTCCTACACAGACAAAATATCACACACCTGCACCTTGTGAGCCCACTCTAACACTAAGAGATGTCACATCTACACCTATTACTCATCCTAGAGATAAATATCTATAACTTTTGAATATGCGACGCGATATTAGTTCTCCATCAACTTCTCAAAAGATGCCTCCAGCTTCTTATAATCATCCACTAGTAAAGGACATTATTCTTCCCATTATTAGTGCTCACGTTTCACGTCACCTATACAGGGAACCTGAGTCGGGTAAAAATTCATAGGAATCATTACCACTTGATACCTCTGCAAGCACCGCAGGTATGATCTTTCACATCACATTGGTGAAACATATAAGTTTAATAATATTTTTTATCTAACCAATTAAGAGTATGTTATATGCTTATTGTAAAATATTCCTTTGCTATATTTTAGGATCCATGACTGATTTGAAAAAGACAAGAGATGTCATAAAAGGACACGAATTGGAAAAGATTAATAAGGCGATAGGTAAGAGATTGAAGATAGAGATCTCCTCAACTGAAGGACGACCAACCAACTCCATACAATCTGCCAAATTATCGCGTGAGATTGGTGTGGTATCCAGAACTTCCTTACTTGTAAGAACAAAATGGAAAAAAAATAACTAATGAGGAGTTGGACATTGCATTTGATAAGTTAGACATAAGTATTATAAAACTATCTAATTTGTACGTGTTTTCCATATGCCTAAAGCTTTGACCAATAATTTATAATTTTTTGCTGCAAAAGTTGGAAGTCAAGGGAATGAGGATAGACAACGAATTACATGTTGCTGTCAAGAAGTTTCTTTCTTTAAGGTCTAAAGATCAAATATATCATTTAAAAAAGCTTTATACCAAGCACGGAAAGGATTTTAAGCCGTATAATGTGACAGTGGCGGAGTGGATGGATTTATGCCCATATTGGGAGCAATCAGCTACAAAGGTTACTTAATTTGATCATAAAACTTATTGTCACAACTTTATTGACAACTGATTATATTTTAGTATTTATTAATTGTAATTTATAGATGTTATAATATATTTTGTTACGTTTATGATTAGGAAAATAGCGAAAAAGCCAAATTGGCTAGGAGTCAGGTCAAATGTATACTAAACTCCGGCTCTAAGGTCTTTGTAGCAATACGACATGAGATTGTGAGTTATCTTCTTTTTAATTATATTTTACTTTGATTCACATTTCAAAATTTATATTAAATATTACTAGTAATACATTTCTATACAATAGAGTGACAAAGATGGAGAAGAGTGTGAGCGGATAAAGTTATGGTATCATACTCATTATGATGAAAGTAAAGGTCAATGGACAACTACCGAATGCAGAGAAAAATGGGTGAGTACATAGTTCATTACAAATATTTCTTAAATGAGACTGTGTATCTAATTAATTCCTAATTTTTTGGGAATTAATGTGTAAGGAATTCGCATATTCAATAGAACAAGGTCATCCGATGACAAAGGATGAAGTGTATGACAAAGTCTCGGGCACTAGATTAGATTACGTTGCTGGAATGGGAATTGGGCCTTGACTATAAGGGAAGATCTCGGTCAGAAAGAGACTTCGAGATGAACTAGAGGAGTTGAAAAAGGTTAATTAAGAGTTACAATCTCAATTTGATGGATTGAATAAAAAAGTTAAACAAATGCAAGATTGACTAACTATTGAAGTCGAACAACAAAGAATTGAATTTAAACAGTAAAAAAAGCTCTTGGAACTTTTATGTTCTACACATAATATTCGTTTATGTTAGATATATATACTCATATTGATATATTATATACTTATAACTATTTACTATACACTTATGACGTACTTTTGATATTAATTAGTGTAGTATGATATATTTGCGAATTGCAATTAAATAATACATTGTCTACAGGTATGAAATTCTTTTAATACATGAATAATTATTAAAATTAATAATATACTAAAAATTAAAGAATTATTAAATAAATAAAATTCATAAATAATATTTAATAGTTATTAAACAAATAAGATTTAAAAAATTTGTATTTTAAAACATAATTATTAAAATTAAAAAATTATTAAATTAAAATGATTTTCGAAAATGGAAAAAAAAATAATAAAAAAATAATACAACCATCTGCGACATTTTTGGAAACGTCACGGAAAGTCACATTCCGCAGCGTTGTCATAGAAAGTCACATTCTGCGATGTTAATTAAAATATCATGGAATGTCCGTGTTTTCCATGATGTTTTATGGGAAATGTTGTAGAAACCTTTTGCCTACACCACATTTGATGACGTTATTTGTGACGTTTTTAAAATGTCGTAAATTGTATTATGGGATGTTTTTTGAGATTTTGTGAAATTTTTTAAACGTCGCAAATTGTGTTGTTTTCTTATAGTAACTTTGACTAATGCGTCCTTGTTTTGTATTTGTTCCAAATTACATTCGAGGAGAATAATTTGGGTCATACAAGTTTTTTCTTTTGTTTCACTCTCAAGGTTATGATATGAAACAAAGCAATGATATTTTTACTTTAATCCTTTAACAAATTTCATCTCCCATCATAAGTCACGAATCCACTAATCACCATATAAAAACGTCAATCTGTCCATAATCATTATTTAAAAAGACCAAATTGTCCTTTAATAAATTTAATTCATCAACTTATCAAATTAAATTTTGAAAAAAATCCCGCAACCGTCTTACCACCAAATTGACCATGAAATACTCTAATTAGGGTCAATATTTATTAATTGGATGCTTTAAAAATTTTTTGAATTAGTTTAAAACGATCAATACCTGTTATTTTTCAAAAAAATATTTTAGTCCAAAACTTTCATAATCCTTGAAATCTATCCGATTGGACTTGTTTTCGACCCAGTTCATTATCATTAAACCTTAATACCTATTTCGGACAATTCACTATTTAAGCAAAAATACTATTCACTGAACAAAAAAAGTTATATTTAATGAAAGGAAAAGTTCGAGGTTTTACAATTTTAAAATTAAAAAATTTAAATATGGTGGATTGACTTGTTAAATTAAATCAAAATATTATTCATTATATACAAAATTATATTAATTCTAGTTAATCTAATGTCCAATTTGGACAATGCTTCATAAATTGGTTATAAAATTTTCTTCCAACCTTTGATTAAGATGATTTAATATTATATAGAAATTTTATGAAAATATCTAATTTTATTTTTTAAAAAGAAAATTTGGGAAATATGATCTCGAACTCGAATGTGTCTTAGAGTATGAGCTTCAAATAAGCACCTCCATCAACGACTGTGTTCTTCAATTTTTATAAAAATTCAAAATAAAATGTTTTAGAACACTTCATAAGATTTTCGTAACATCTTAAATTATCTTAATCAGAGGTTGGATGAGAAAGTCATATCCAATTTAAGAAGTATTGTCTTAATTGGATATTAAATTAGCTAAACTTAATTTTTTATATATATACTTACTAATATTTTAGTTTAATCTAAAATATCTATTTAATAATTAATAATTAATAATTTAAATCACGATAAATTGATTTGTTAAATTAAAATAAAATATTATTAATTATATAAAAATTTCATTTAAGTCAAACTAATTCAATATTTAATTTAGATAATATTTCTTAAATTAAGAATAACTTCCTCATCCAGCCTCCGAATAAGATAATTCAAGATTATAAGAGGTTTAAAACTTTTATGTTTTTTGAATGATTTGAGAAAAAGCAAAGAATACAATCTTGGACACAACTATATCTCAGAGCACGTTCTCTAAATAAGCACCTCCATATGACCATATCTCAGGGCATGTTCTTTAAATAAGCACCTCCATCAAAGAACATGTTTTGGGACATGAACTAGGCCTTACTCTTTACATTTTCTCAAAAACTTTTAAATATAAAAGTTTTCAAAAACTCTTAAACTTTCTATAGTATCTTGAATTATCTTAATCATAGTAAGTGAGAAAGTTATATGCAATGTAAGCAACAATGTATAAATTACATAATGGGATAGGAGTTAATTTAATTTTGTATATAATTAATATTATATTAGTTTGATCTAAATATTCATTTTAAAATTAACTAATTTGAATTATGATGGACTGATTTAATCCAATATCTAATTTAGACAATGCTTCTTAAATTAAATATAACCTTCTCATCCAACCTTCGAATGAAATGATTCAATATTCTATAGAAAGTTTAGGAAGAGATCTAATTCTTTTGTCTTTTAAGTTTTTTTAAGAAAAAGTAAAAAATATAGTCAGGGACACAACTGTGCCCAAGTCGTGTCTTTAACTTTTAAAAAAAAAACCTTAAAACACAAAACTTAAGCTTCCTAAGTTTTCTGTATCATCTTGAATCATCTTAATTGAAGTTTGCATAAGAAAGTTAAGCCTAATTTAAGAAGCATTGTCTATATAATAGATTAGTTATACTTAATTTAGTTATATATATAATTAATAATATTTTAGTTTGATTTAAAATATTTATTCCAAAATTAAGAAATTTAAATTATAATGGACCAATTTGTTAAGTTAAATCAACATATTAATAATTATCTACAAAATTAAATTAAGTATAACTAATCTAATATTCAATTTAGACATTGCTTCTTAAATTGGATATAACTTTCTTATCTGACCTTTAATTAAGATGATTTAAGATTATATAAAATTTTTAGGAAGAGATTAAAAGGTTTTTTTTAAGTATTTTGAGAAAAAGTGAAGAACATAGCTCGGGACTTCAATACATCCAATAAACAATGCCTTTATAATGCATTAAAGATAGCTGAACAACACCCCATAAACCTTGCTTCTATAATAGATAAATTAATAACAAACTATTTAGTACTCTTTTATGATATTGCTTCATTTGCTAAAAGAAGTATTTAACTAAATGTGGATTTTCCACTACTAAGAGATCCCACAAAATCTAAATTTGAGTATTCAATCACTTCTAAAGAATCATATTTAAAATTTTGATCACGTAGTTCTTTATTCTTTGTTGGTACCTTGATACTTTCTTTGTAGCTTTTCGATTAACAGTTTTAAGGTTACCTTGCTATTGACATATGATCTTGTATAGGTTTATAAATATATTGAACTACCAACAACTGGAGTATAAGAAATTGTTTATGACCCTTTTTGTTTTATATTATTATTTGGAAATTATATGAGGCTAAATTTGTCCTTTTTTTAAAATAAGGATAATACCTACTAAAAATTTTTCAATATTAATTCTCTTTAAAATTATTTTAATATAACTTGTCTGAGATAGGTCCAACTATTCTTGAGATCTATTGCATAAGAAGCCTCTTCCATACTTTTCATCTCAAAATTCTTAGAGAGAAAATATTTTCTCATGTAACATGCCTAAATTATTAGGAACAAGTAAGATACCATCAATATATAGATTTAAGAAAACAAACTTTTACCACTAATCCTTCGGTATATACACTGATTAATGATGTTTCTTGAAAACTAAAATACATTATACTATTATTAAACTTAATATATTGTTGTTGAGAAGCTTATTTAAGTCTAAATATTAACTTCTTATGTTTACAAACTATTTGAGCTTTTATTAAAAAACCTTCAATTTATTCCATAAATGTATCCTTTTCTAGATCCCTATTCATAAAGGTTGTTTTAACATCTATTTGGTATAGCTTTAGATCATATTGAGCCATCAATGCCATTTCAATCCTTAATCTTCTTTGAGATAGGAGAAAATGTCTTTTTATAATCAACACTACCTTTTTAAGTATAACCTTTAATAATAAAGCTAGCCTTATATCCTTCAATATTTTCATTTAAGTTATGTTTGATTTTAAAAATCCATTTGCACCTAACTTGGTTATAATCTTTTGGGAATTCAACAAGATCTTAAACTTTATTGTCTCCCATAGATTTTAATTCATCTTTCATGACATTAATCCATTTTTTAAATTTGCTTATTTTGTGACTTGTGAAACTAAAATTGGATAATTGATTCTAATATGAACATTGAAATTTTGTAAGTAAACCATATAATCATTTGAAGTAGATGACTTTCTTTCTTTTTGAGATCTTAAACCATATAATCATTTGAAGTAGATGACTTTCTTTCTTTTTGAGATCTTCTCAAAGGTATTATTTCTTATGATTCAAGTACAACAGGTGGTTATGAGATAGTTTTTGTAGGTATGTTCTTTTATTCAAATATTGTTCTTTATTGTCCAAATTTTCTTTAAGTACTGAGTAATATTTAAAATGATTATGGATGAAAGAGCCTCTACAGATATAGAAACATTTACCTTTATTTTATTAATATCTATATTTTTAGTTCACTACTTCCATTAACTTCACCATTTTTAATAAGTATAATATTTCCAATTTCCACAATTTTATGACTACGATTTGGAAAATAAAACCTAAATCTTTTAGATTTTGATGGATAAATTATAAAGTGAACAATAATTATTCGAGAATCTAATTTCCCTTTACATGGATAGATCTTTTCCTTTATTAGGTAACCTAGACATACAAATATATCAAGGTAGGTATCCTTCTAATTTATAATTCAAAAAGGGTTTGTAGAAATGCCTTACTAAGGATCTTGTTCAATAAAAAGAGAATATTTTTAAGGGCATACATCTATAAAGATTTAGATAATAAGGAGTTACTTATCATAATCCTAACCATATCTATCAATGTTTTATTATACCTTTCAGTTGAACCATTTTCTTGAGGTGTGCCTAATATAGTGTATTGTGCACATATGAGAACTTTGCAAAATAGACCTAGACATTATCTTGACTCATCATATTTCTTATGGTATTCACCCCCTTTATCAGAACTCATTACTTTCACATTTTGTGTAATTGTCTTTCAACCTTAATAATGTATACCTTAAGGACCTTTACTGCTTGATATTTTTTCTTAAACAAATAAACATAACCATATCAAAAGAAGTCATCAATAAAATTAATAAAATATCTTTCTCCATCATAAGAATTGTAAGTATCAGTGTGTATAATCTTAAGAAGCTGATTACTTCTTATAGCTCCTTTCTTATTATGTTTAGATTGCTTTCTCATCATGTAATCCACATATGGATTACATATACTTTAATCAATATAATCTAGATTCAAAAGCAATCTTTACTAATATTTCAAACCTTTCTGTGGAAACATGACCAAGCTTCTATGCCATAAGTAAGCAAATTTTTCATTTGATGCATCATGTTTGATTACAAAATTACCATGAAAATAAGAAAAGTTTTAGCAAATTCATTATCAATTTTTAATTTATATGCACCTTGAATAAGATTAATTGAAACAATAAATAAAGTGCTCTTAAATAAATAAGTCTAAAATATCCTTTAAACATAATAACATCAAGTTTTAAAACAAAATTTAAGTTCATAAAAATTGAATGCATAGAAAGAGTTTCCAAAAGTTCTAACTAATGATTATAATTCACGGTTAAATGATAAGTCTATATATCTTTAATTGGAGCCTTTATATAGTTTCCTATAAATAGAAAATTCTCATTTTGGCTTTTGGTTCTCATTGTAAGAAATCTATCTATCATAATGGAAAAGTGAATAGTAATATTAGTATTAAGCTAAAAAGAATTAAGTGGAACTTTATATAATTTTGATTGAAAACATATATAAACATAATGTTTACCTTTCTTTTTGAACCAAGACTTAAGTTTTCGATAATGTTTTTACCGGTTTCCAACATGCTGATAAAACTTACGTTTTTTTGCTCTTTGTTCGTTTTGATTTGCATTTTAGCATTAGTTTACTCTTCTTTTTAAAATTGTTAGCTTTATTTTTTTTCTTTACTAGCTTTTTGATGTACCAAGTTGATGGAATGACTCCTTTGTTTCTTAAATCTTGCTTCCTCTTATGTAAGCTTACTAGTCAATTTATTAATATCCCATTTTTCCTTTATAACATTATAGTTAATTTAAAAAGGTTTATAATTAAGAGGTAGTGAGTCTAAAATGAATTGTACTATAAAAGAGTCATCAACTGTCGTTCTTGGCATCTTTAGCTTTGCTGTAATATTAGTCATCTAAAAAATATGGTTCTATAAACTCTGTGACCCAATATTCTTCATGGTTATAAGTTTTGTTGGAAGGGTACCAACAAGAGACTGTCAATTAGAAAAAATATTCTCTTACAAACTTAAAGTATTCTCTTGTACTTTTAGTTCTTTTGGAATAACTGAACATTAAGCTTAATCTATTATAATAATTTTTTACCTTTTGGTATGAGTTCTCTCCCTCATCACTCATATCTGTAAGAGCAAGAGGATGATCCTTTAATAGTGCGAATTCAAGTTCTAAAACAACTAAGTGAAAACTAACTTGTTAACGCCATTAAGAGACACTCAAACCATTAAAATAATAATAAAAAAGCCTGTGAATAAAGAGAAATAACTGCAAAACTTATACATAAATTCACATATTAAGTATAATATCATTTATGGAATCAAAATAAACAATTAAAGTTATATTATAGTTCCCCTTTGAGTGGGTACTGTAATCTACTATCATAACTTGAATGCCAATGACAATCAGTTATATATAAATAAATATTCTTAATCAAACACATCTGTCACCTTTGGATGTACAAATATATTTGAAAAATATTGATTTAATGTAAAAATATATTTGAAAAATATTGATTTAATGTTATGTTTACTCTCTCATATAATAATTTAACTCACATTTGTGTGAATTGTATAACTATGAAATAATAAAAAACAATCTATTGATTGCTATACTCATAAGCATTTCATCGAATAATATGTATAATTGACCTTTTATTTATTTATGCATGCCATTATAGTGTTACGACTTTGGTAAATTACAAATTAATAAATGCAAAACTTATACATAAATAACAAGTCTTACGTTAATATTATGCACTTATAAAACATTAGTGCGGAAACATGATAAAATGCATTCAAAATACTTTCTTTGAAGGTCAAACTTCTTATTGCACAAATTATGAATTAACAAATTACTAAAAATTCTTTAAAATTTTCCTCCTATCTTTTGAGTCCCACTTAAAAGGAGAAAAGTATAATTTAGTTGTCAAATACCTTAATATATTTTAACTAACGAAGTTATAAATTTATAAGTAGGGGAAAAGTTATAAATACTAAATAGTGGCGTAATCATAATTATGGAAGCAATGGAAAAATTATAAATTTATTAATAATAGTGGTATAATTGTGATTTTTAAGAACTATTGGTAAAATCTTAATTTTTTAAAGCAATAATAATATTGTTATTAAAAACTAGTGACATAATTCTAATTTTGTTTTAAAAATGGAAAAATTGTAAAATTCTTTAAACTAGTGGTCGAATAATTATTTTAAAAACCATTGGCAGGATTGTAAAATTTTTAAAATATATGCAAAACTTTAATTATGCAGTTGTCTTCAACCTTGAGATGGTCATACCATTTTCAAACCACCTTTGACTCGTAACTCGACCTAACAATTTCTCACTGTTTAATAAATAGAGTTTAATGATCTTAAAGGGGTTTTGATCCTTCCCAAAACTAAGAGTTCTATCACATCAATTTGAATAAAAACTATCCTAAAATGTTTAGCAACATTTAACCATGGTGGAAAAAAACATAAAACTAAGATCGAGGTCTTAATGGCCATTTGTTGAATCTTTTCTATGACTTGAAACTTGCAATATAGAATAACAAAGATAAGGGAAAAAGTTTCACAACCTAAACTATTGGATATATATCCACTTTAATATAAGCAAATTCAAAGAGAGTGATTTTAAATAATAAGTAGAAATTACATGTTGAAAATACAACTAGCTTTAATACTATATGTAAATTCTTAATGTTATAAGTGGTTTAATTACTCAAAGTAAAACATTAATTGTAGAATCTTGAACATATAAATCTCACAATGTAATACATAAATACATACTTGTAGTATTTATTAAGATTGACATGTCACAAACATGTTTATGAACAAATTGATTTCTTACCTTTAACTTTTTTGTTTGCAGACTCTTTAATGGATTAATTAGCATCTATTCACTATAAATATAATGGATAGGGAAATGAACAATTTATATCCTTTATAATTTAATTCAACATGTTTATAATATAACCAAATAAATTGTTATGATTTTTTAGTTATTTAATTCTTAATTGGGCTTAAATAGAACTAGTTAACCCAAAGTTAGGCCATATTCTAACAATTAGTTCACCAGGATTTTCACCCACCATATTGAGTTAGTACGAACACAGTTAACCAGATAGGTTTTTACCAAATGATGTTTCATGTGTGAATAGGTGTGTAACAAAACATGTTCATTGATAAAAACTTAGATGAGTATGATTTAGGATACAAGTATGTATTAAATTGTGTTTTATAAAAGACCTTTCATGAACACGAGTAAGAACCATTCTTTCATAATGACAAGGAGGAAATTACTATGGCAGTATTTTCCATATAAAGGCGTGATATATTTGTATAGTCATATATTGTTTCCACATAGTCATGGTAATTTTTATAATTAGATGTGATATTTACATATTAAAGTAAAGGTGTTACTATTTGTTTATTGTGATGGCATTTTTTGTATAAATTCATGGTATTAGTTGTAAGGAGTTATGGTATTGTTTGTATTAAATTATGATATAATTTGTACTCAGATGTGGTATTTACATATTAAAGTGAAGGTGACACTTATTTGTTTATTATGATGATAGTTTTTGAATAAAGGCATGATATTATTTGTAAAGAGTGATAATATGTATGATTGTGATATTGTTTATACTCATTTGAGGTATTTAAATAATTTAATAAATGTGATATTTATTTATTATAATATAAAGTTGTGGTATTATTTGTAACGAGTGTTGGTATTTTTTATATGAAATCATAGTATTATTTGTACTCAAATGAAATATTTATCTATTAAAAAATGTGGTACTTATTTGTTTAGTATGAAGGTATTTTTGTACAAGGTACAATATTGTTTATATAAATGATAACTTGTTGGTAATTTTTGTACAACGTGGTCATATATTTTTTTATAGGTTCGTGGTATTTTTTGTGTATAGTAGTAGTATTCTTTATATACACAAATGATATTAGCAATATGAACCGGTGGTATTTGTAATGCAACTAAATAAATTGTTAATTAAAATTGTAGTACTTTTCGTCTAGAGTAAAGATGTTTTTGTAAAGAGTCGTGATAATTTTAATATAGAATGACGATATTTTACGTTTAGAGTTGTGGTATTTCTAATATAAACTAGTGGCATTTTTAGTGTTGAATAAATGCATATTTTATGTGAAGTGGTGGTATTTTTTGTATAAGTGTACTTTTTGTATGTAGTTGTGGCATTTTTATATAAAATTGTGGTTTATTTTATATACACCGGTGGTATTTTTGTATGAAGTGGTGGCACCTTTTTTAAATAGTAATAGTATTTACAACTATTGAGTGGTAATATTTTATGTGTGAATCCATTGCCCAGGAAATAAAACATAATCTAGGTTCTTTTCCTTTAAGTACTTTCATTTTCATTGTTATATGTATGAATTTTTTATTAATTTAGCATTTTTCAATAGTTTTTTTGATTTGATAGAAATGATAATTTTACTAGAAATATTGTACTGATTGAAATGCATGTCATTAATATCCTAAACACAATGAAGATTATTAATTTAAAATTGACTAGCTTACAATTGACCATAACTGAAAGAACCCAACCTAGAGTTCCACTTCTGAAACTCGAGTGGAGCCCTCCTAGTGACCTCACTGTAGTCCTCCAATTGATATCTGATGCGAATGAAGGGTTCCTACAAAGGCAAGCCGTTCAATTATTTAAAACCTTTTATACTTTAATAATTAAAAGTGTGGAAAATAGTGGGAAAATTTTCTATCATTTTACTAAAAATTTTGGCAGCATAACGACTAAATTTTGATTTTCCCAAAATTTTCAAAAACTTACATAACACATTATAAAACACTTCAAATATTTCATATACCATCTCAACTTCTGAAATGGGACCTCAGATCTACATTATAAGCAATCACAAACTTACAATTATCAACATTTTAAAAAAATCATTAAGGATCAAAATCCTCGTAGTTCATTAATAAAAAGAGATTTACAATCCTAAAGATGTTTATAAGATCACTCTTTTAAACCTTTTCCATAAATACCTTACAATATATATAAAAGAAACTAAGCCAATTTTAAGCAAACACATACATAAGAAAGATAAGACAAACACAATAGCACCCATTGATACAATTAATCCTATAGTGGAGTCTCAATTACTGTAGCATCTATGCACATTCCTGGGATAGTTATTTAAAAACATAAAAATAAGGTTGAGCTAAACGAGCTCAATGAGTATAATCAGTTTACTAAAAGTTAACTTTTTATAACAATATAACTGAAATATTCTCATACAATCATAAAGCTCATGGTAAAATAATTGTCATAACAATTCACTCCGGCACCATAAAATCAGGTAATCCAATAATATGTCATAAAACACATCTTCGTCTTTCTAAAATTACTATTTCGAAATGCATTTTTGAAATTAAACTCATAATATAAGAATTCCATTTTCCTTTTTCCTTAATCAATAAACAGAGGTGACAATAAGTTTTCTAAAAGTTTTTATACTGAAAATAAGCTAACTACTAGAATTGGTACTATATGGTATCTTTTAAATCACTTTTAAAAATAAATAGTGACAGCATTATTATTACAAGACTTTTCTTACTCAAGGTAGCTCATTACTAGTTTCTTTACCATACAATACACTGGGCCTAAAGTCACGGAGCTGGTTCCGCATAGCTTACTTATAATAGTTTAACCGTTATAGATCGGTAGTTATGGAGCTGGTTATACATCACTTGCCTGTAGCAAGTCACGAAGCTGATTCTATATCACTTACCCGTGACTGGTTAACCACTATTTACAAAGCTGGTTCTACATCGCTTACCCGTAATAAGTTAACCATTATAAATACACTAGCATAATAATATGTATAAAGTCTAGCAGTGTACCATAGGCAAAGGCAACTCTTACATTTACGACTCATCTTATTTTCTAAGTTAAGTATGGGAGGATTCATAATTGAATTATTTCAATGTAACTCCCAATCATATAAAATTTAACTTTCAATTTAAACTGATATATTGCCAAAGCATACACTTATGCTAGCAATATTCACTTGTAAAATAACTCAGTATAAATATTCATTTCATGATCAAATGAAAACCATTTGGATAAACTCAATTTAAAGAACACTTACATGTCATCAATTCTTTTACAAAGAATTAAGTAATATAAAACAATTAAAATACACTCACTACTTTGCGAATTTATCTTCAAGCACACTCATGCGTTTTGTGCCTCTCCTTTAACTACATAAAGAGGATTTTGCTTAGGTATTTATTTCCAAATTTGGAAATAAGACATCGAAACTACATATTCCGTTTAACCGAATTCAAGATTTGTATCTAATTGTGTAACACGTATGTTAATTGTATTTCTGCTTACTTCTGTAAGCTAACCTATTGGTGTCCTTTTCCAAATATAACTTCGAAAGTCTCTTAAATATCATATTTTACCCATTCTAACTTACCAATCTTCAAAATACAATCTCACCTAATTTAATTCTCTACATCATGATTATGTATGATGAGTCATGGTTATATCCTATGTACATAATCCATACCTCCACTTGTTCCTCAATTTTCATATAGTAAATGTTCAAATTAGGTTTTAAGGTCTTCTAGAAAACTTTTCCCTATGTCTCCAGTTTCTATATCATAAAAAATCATGTCATTTCAACTTTTAAGTCATGAAAAATGTACCAAATATCAAAGCTATTTCAACACAGGGGCAATATCATATTACCATTTTGGATCTCAAATTTCAATATCATTCATCCTGAATTAGGTATAAGTCTCTTCTAGAGATTTTTATTAATATGTCTTAGGTTTTAGCTCCAATTGGAATCACCCAATTTGGAGATCTTTAACCCGATTTGTGGTCAAAACAATAGGTCTAGTTCAAGTGATACGCAAATCAAAGACAAAATTTCACTAAACATAACTCTTTCTCTTGTCATATTCAATCCTTAAATGCTTCCAAACTTGTTATCTACTCTATGAAAATTCAAAAATCATCATTTGCCTTACATGAATCTATCCCACTCAAAAGGCTCAAAACTAGAAATTTAGGTTACGAAACTTACCACTTTCTTTCAATCTTTTAGACAATTGAAGAACACTTAGTCTTGATCAAGCTCTCTTCAATTAATGCTCCAAAAGGCATCAAAAATCAATTGCAACCTCCTTCTCTCCTTGGCTGAAACTTCACTCTTTCTTCTCTTCTTTTTATTCTTTTGTTTCACTCTCACGTATATGTTGAAAGAAGGAAGCAATTAGTCTTACTTTACTCCTTTAATATCCTTTAGTGCATTACATATGACATCTTCTAATTGGGCCATTTTTTTAAATGACTCATCACCATTCAATTAATCATGCTTAACCCTTAAGAAAGCTTCTAATTGGTCATTAAGTGTGACTCACTAATCCACGTACACTATTTTATACAAAAGACCAAGTTGTCCTTTAATGGCATGTAAAAAAACCAAATTGTCCTTTATTGAATTTAATTCGTCAACTAACCGAATTAAATTATGAAAATATTTCATAACCATCTTATTTTCAAATCAACCATGAAATACTCTAATTAGGGTAAATTCCTATTGATTGGATGCTTAAAAAATTTTCAAATGGGTTTAAAATAATCAATACTAGTTATTTTCCAGAAATGACATTTTAGTCCAATAATTTCGGATACCCAAATTCTATTCAATCCTAGTTTTAGAGCTTTTCATTTTATTTTCAAATTATTCAATAACTTTTGATTGGCTGAAAGAATTTTCGAATTAAATTCAAAAACCACTGAATGTCACCAAAATCGAAAGTGTCACCTAAATCTCCAAAGTACATTTTGGGGCTTTTAAAGCTTGTTCAGACTCATTTCCTAGCTTTTCAGAGTTTTTAAAAAATTTTTGAGAAATTTTTTATTGAGTTTAGAACTGTCTCTAGTATATTCGTGATCTCCATTATAACCTCAATAATACATTTAAACGCTTAAATCACTTTAGTATACCATAAATAGAGCATACTCTATAAAATGCATGTGCAACACAGTACACAGTACAATAATCAAACTAGGATATTAAAATAGCAAAAGGAAAATATGCTAGTATATTCAATGATTTAATTTCCTTGATAAGAAGCACAAATTTTGAGAAACTCAATTTGTAGATCAACCTAAAAGTCATGAAGACGCAAGTTAACATTTATCTAAAGTCAATAAAGAACTTTACAAATATAAATTTAAATATACTTTTATAAAGGATAAGAGATCCCATAAATATACAAATTTTACATATGTATAACATTGAATGGTACTTGTGTGCGTGTGCGAATTTGCATTTGGGTTACAAAAGGATAAAGTTTATAGCACAAAGGAGCTAAATTAGCTTGACATCACTTAGTCAAAGAGGTGCTTTCAATTCTTCGTCTATTGTGTATAGAGATAGAGTTACCAAATAATATTGCTATACGACTAAAAAGCAATTTATCACAAGGGAAATTTTCAATTAAATGTACGTAAATAAGCTTTAAATATTTATTGTTTCACATTCTACTATTTCTAATTGCTTTAGCAGATAAAATACATGCTATAAAAAAGAATAGTAATATAAGGGAATAGCTATCGTTACTAGTGGGTAAATGCTTGGATATGAGGAATTTAATTTAGTAAATGAGATCATTCCTTTTTTTAGAGAAGAGAGTTCTCTAAATTTACTATGTTATCATAATGTTAATTCTATACATTATACACCCATAAAATATTTACAGTAAATATTTGTATTTATGCATTTTTTAACTTTTCCAACTATTTCTACTCCTTATCTAAACAAATTTTTTTCATTTTTGATGTTGTCATCAAACCTTATTTCTATTATAAGTTAAAAGTATTGATCTAAATACAACAAGGACTAAGGAGTTGGTAGTTAATGACTCTCCCAAAATGGAATCAAATTGAATATATCAGACATATAATATCACAATGTTCCACTTGCATGTCAATATTGAAATGAATGGATGCACTAATTATTCTAGGTTGCATATTATAATATCATTTTTTGATCAATAGATGTAGAAAAGTTGTCTGAATATGGGACGAGCTAAACATTTAATAAGCCGGTAGTATCAAAGTAATGGAGTTAAATATTACAAATACATAATAAGCATGAAATCAATTTATAAGTTGAAAAAGAGTTATTTTAGGTCTAAGGCTAAGTAAGTGGAGAGCATGATTTACTCCAAGGCCAATGGATCATGGATAATTATTATAAGAACTACAAATAACCTGTAATACATTATTGTTAGTATCAATTTGCAAGTTGAATTCTTTAGGACGAGATCCTAAAATCATGTTTTTGAAATATAGTCTAAACAAAATTAAGAATTAAGGACTATTTTTAATGCTGAAATTTATACAAAATTAAAATCAATATTAAATAATATTATCTAAAGCAAAGTATAATGACATAGAAATCAGAAGGAACTAAGATTGAGGTATATTACAATGGTATTAAAGATCCATTGACGTTGACTAAAAAGGACATCTGAACAAATAAAAAAGAAAAAGAAAGAGTCAATAAGTTTATATTCTTATGTGTTAAACCAAGAGAAGTTCTAATTGATGTTTTGTTAATAACAAAACATTATTACTACTAATGTGTTTATTATTTTGATGAAAAGAAATATTAGAATAAAATGAAGTCATAAACTCAAGAATATAGTTATGAAGTTAAACAAGAGAAGTTGAGTTTGTAACCCTTAAAATAAAGATCAAAACAAGAAAGAAAAGAAGATTAAGGCTCATCAATGTCATTTTACATTTTATTAGTATTTATAATCTCACTTTAATAATTTGATGATCTAAAAGGCTCACCATATATAAATATTTTATTTAACTTTATTACATGAGTCTTTTCATTCATTAAAAGGCATTGAAGCTTTTCGTTTTTTGTAAAGCCTCTTAATCATTAAAACAAACTTTGAGGAAAATTTTGGGAAGTGTTTAATTATATTTGCATTAATCAAATTGAATTAGCATTTCAAAGTGTTAAAATCATATTTTTTGGGATGATTGGTCAACTTATATAAGTTATTGGTCATAAGTTAGTGGTTGACCAGTAACTTAATAGTGGTTAAAGTTGTTAGATTTGATGTAACGAAAATTTATAACAACACTAGTTAATATATTGGTTAACTAATTTACCATATTGATTGACCAATATATGTATTGGTCGACCAGTATTCCAATAGTTAGTGAATCTAATGTTATAAATATAATTCTATTTGATAAACATTAACTTTCATTTTCTTGATTGATTTTGTGAGTTTAAAGTCTCCTTTAAGGTTTTTGATAATTCTTGATTGATATTACCACGACACACTAAGTATTTTGAAATTTAAGTTTTAAAGCTATTTTTAGCTTTTTAGAACACTTTGATCGACTAATATCTTAATGCGGTCGACCATTGTAACCAAAAATCATGTTTTTTCACCTTTCAAATGAGTTTTTTCTTTGTTTGATTATTTCAATATCCTTCATTGATCGATTAGTATGAGTGGTCGACCAATGACTCTAATTTTATGATTCCCTTATTTCTCGAGAGTTTGCAAAAGGTTTGGTCACCATCTTTAGTTAATAAACAACCAATATAAGTTGACCAATATACTTCACTGGTTGACTAGTACATTTTGTTTTAAATCTAAAGTATTTTTGTATTCATGCCCCCATAGCTTACTTTTTCTTATCTTTGAAACACCAATATTGGTCAAATAATTGAGGCATATGGTCGACCAATCCCCTAGTTTAATTATCTCCTTTCCCTCTTGTCTTATATTCGCATCTTTTATGTTTATATCTTCTAAAAACTCCAAATAATTAACTCTTTTGTTGAAAACATCTTTCTCTTTTACATAAAAATCTTATTAGATATGATCAAATTGAAATTTGTCATTCTTTAATTTCATATTTTGGTAGTTTTTTTAAATTAGTCCATTTATAATTAAATGATAAAAGAATTAAGTTTGTTACTCTTTCAATTATATTGATACATCTTTAATTTTTTCAATTTTGATATTTCAAGTTTTTTATGAAATTTTAGGGCTTTAAACACTCTTTTACGAATTGTTCCAAACTCTAATTTTGTCAAAAATTGCCCTTGGTACATTAATTGAATATTTTAACTTATGCAAAATATTGAAATTGAAAATTTTAAATTAAACACAGCTAGGAATGTTTCTATTAAAATTGATTTTTTATTTTGACTCTTTAAATATTGAATATCACTCTTTGGTAAGCAAGTTTGTCAATCTTGATCCAAATTTATCTTTTTAATTAAGTTGGCTTAATGCATGATACTCATTTTTGGTTAATTGATTTATTTTTTCTGATCCCACAAAGGGGGACAAAGTTTTATGGTATTAGATTTGGGAGGAGTTATAGCATTCTAGGGGAGTGATGAAATTTAGAGGAAGGATTCTTTTTATCTTTTTTGTATTTTATAGACTTTATATGGTATGCTTGAGTAAATTTATGTTATCTTCATATATGGATATTTCATTGATTTTACATATTTATTTTGTTCTTAATATTGAATTATGCTCTTCATATTAAATTATGTTTTATGTATAAATTAGGAGGAAGCTAATCACTATCTTGATATTTGTTTTTGTGCTTAATTTTATTATTGTTCTCTAATATCACAAAATTTTTTCATCATAAAAAAGGGGAAGATTATTAAACCAAAGGAGATTCCAATTGATGTTTTGATGATAAAAAATAGAATTACTATTAATGTGTTTTGTTCACTCAAGATTACACTCTCTAAGTTTTACTAATTTTTAACCTTGGTAATTACCACAAGCGCACAGGTCGTTCGCGTAGCACCTAAGGTGTCTATCCCACGAGGAAGGGAACTAGTCCTAAAAATCTAAAGGTAGCTAAGTTCACAAAATCTAACTAAACAACTACTATGGAAATTAAAATTAATCAAAAATCAAATATGAGAATTTAAATCACTAAAAGAACAAACAGAAGCAAAATCACATAAATAATCCAAAACTCAACCTAGGAGTGACCAATTGAGAGAAGGGGGAATTTATTCGAAATTAAAGAAAATCTATCTAATTATGAAATTTTCTATTTAATAGGCCTAGATGGTCCTAAGGTGAATTACTCTCTCTCAAGTTATAATTCTTAACCCTAATTAATATTCCCTAATTCAAATTATGGAAATTACGATCTCTTAAGATCTCTTGATTCGCAATTTGTCCAAAATCTAAATTAGTTCTAATGCTGTCTATTAAGCTACCGAGAATCTGTGCTCAATCTCTCGTTACATGACTCTACCAGTTTGATTCAATTCTCTACCTATCGTCTTACCTAACCCTCGTTAACCTAAATTGATGATTTTCACCGCTCACCCTCTCAGTTTAGTGCCCTATTATGAACCCGAACGTGAGTTTAGACAAAAGCATCAACATTCAACGACAAATATCTCTAATCAATCTCAAGGCTCCATACATCAATGAAATCGAAATAAGGACTAGAATATACTTTCAGAATGGATCTCGGAGCACGACTACAGAAAACCACCTGTTCTGGGAAGTACGTCACGTCAAGCATGTCTTCGTGCCTCTCTTCCTTTGTCTCCTTCCTCAATCGATTGATCTCTAACTAGGTTTTCTCTCAGATTTTCGACAGAGTCTCTCTTTTTGCAGCTCTAGGCTCTCTAATATCCCCCCAACGGCTGATAGGTATTGTTCTATTTATTCTGTAACAGCCTTAGGTCAAAATTGGGGTCAAAACGGTCCAAAAAATCATCCAAAATTTGAGTACTTATGTCAGCCTAATGCAGGGCACAATTGTGGCTTTGCCTGCCTCGTGGCCTGACTTGACGCTCTCTATCACAATCGTGGCCCATGATGCAAAATCATGGTCTAGTTGCTGCTAGCTCCTCCTCTTCTGTCACGACCGTGGCCTATGTCTTTTAGCCCGAAACTCTTTAAATCTTCACCGTTCTTCCATGTTTACCCTGCAACACTAGCACACACATCAAGGTACCTCAAAAATATACAATTTAAGTTTAAAGATTCAGATTAACCAAATAAAATACTTAATCACAAAAACTAACCTAATTAAACTCTAAATGCCTGCTCAACACTTAATTTAACACAAAATGCATAACAAATTAAACCCTAAATTATCATACAAAACACTACTATCATGTTTATTATTTTGATAAAAAGAAACATCATAAAAAATGTTGCCATAAACTCAAAAAATAGTATATGAAGTTGTACAAGAGAAACTGAAGTTTAAAATCGACAAAATGAAGATTAAAAAAAGAATGAAAGAATATCAAGGCTCATTAAGGTCATTTTACATTTCATATTATTATTTTTAATTTCACTTTATTAATCTGATGATCTGACAGATAAACATTTCATTTAACTTCATGACCTGAGTCTTTTCATTCAACAAGAGGCAATAAAGCTTTTAATTTTTGTATAAAAGCCTCTTTATCTTTAAAACAAGCTTTAGGGAACATTCCGAGAAGTGTTTAATTTATATTTGCACTAATCAGATTGATTTTAAGCATTTGAAGGAGTTAAAATCATGTTTTTGGGATGGTTGGTTAACTTATACAGGTTAATGGTCAACTATTATAGGTTAAAATTGTTAAAATTTGGCATACTAAGATTTTGTAGCAACATTAGTTGATGTATTTTTCAACTATTATGCCATATTAGTCAACCAATATTTGTACTAGTCGATCAATATTCTAATGACTAGTGAATTTGGTATTTTAAATGCATACATATCGACTAGTAATGTATTGTACATAGTCATTGTAATCGTTATTTCTTGACTCCAGTAGTTACTTGGGGTTCTAATATATTATAAATAGGTGTTTTATTATTATTTTTAGCATTAAGAATATTTTGCTTGTATACACATATTTTAAAGTGTTTTTCAATCATTTGAGTATTATTATGTCATATGTATGTGAGTGAGTCATTTTAGAGTTATCAAGTGATAAAGTAAGGAACTTTGAGTGATAATATTTAGTTTGAGGAATGTATTATTATACTTGGGAGTGATCCAAGTGTGAATGAGTTTATTCTACATCTTAGAAAAAGATTGTAATAATGGTTCCTCTTTACTAAGAAAGATTGTACAAAAGTCATTCTTTACCTTGAAAGAAGAAATATACTAGAATTCTAAAAAGAGTCTTATAAGTGGATATAGACAAGGGTTGTATACCGAATCACTATAAATTGGTTTGCATTTATCTTTCCTATCCTCTTTAAATTGTTCATTTGTTCAATTGATTTATATTAGGCAATTTCCTCATCCTTTTTTAAATTGATAGTTATCAATTGAGTACATTAGTTTGAAAAGTTATTTTATTTTTTAAATAGCCAATTCACCTCCCCTTGGGTGCCAGTACGGACTAATAAGTGGTATCAGAGTAGGTCCATTAGGTATCATTTCTAACAAAATCCTATAGTAAAGATCATGATGGCATATTTATAAACATCATCATTTTCATTCAATCAAGTGATAGGAAATTGGGATGGGATCTGATCCTGACCACAGTGGAATAATTACTAAAACTTATCTTATTTTGATTTCCCGAAAAGTAAGATTACTTTAGTTTTATAAAACTATTAACACATAAATCAATAACAAAGCAAGAATCTTAATTCCTACCTTATTCCTAAGCTTGATCACATGCTTGTAGAATCCGTCAAACCATTTCCAAAATCGATCTAGTCTCAACCATTGTAGCGACACAAATGTCTAGCCTTTTATAGTATCTGTATAATAGGTTGAGAGAACTCTGTTAACTTTTGTAGAGAGGGTTAAGTAAGAAGTATTAACTCCATTAGAACTTAAGCCTACTTATAATAAGTTGTGGACACTTTAGTAATTTAATTGAAATTAAATTCTAATTTTAATTAAAATTTAATTATAATTAAAAGTAATTATAATTATTATCATTTGTGCCCAAATTTGATCCAATATCTTATATTGATCCTTATTTATTAAATATCTCATATTTAATCATAAAGTTTCTCAAAACTTTACAATCAAGTCCAACTTAATTAAAATATTTTTGCTCTTTTCAATCTGTTCTTCTTGTAAGACCCTTTAGGTTCCCAAATATGTTAGTAATGATTATAAATTATAATTTTAATTCATAATTAGAACTAAATAAATTAAAACTCCTTTTAGTTTATCTTTAATTGTCCAATTAAGCAATTTATAATCATAGATCAAGATTGATGTTTCGCAACTCATCATAACCACTCAAATATTTAAGAATGTCAAAGTAGTTTTGACTAACCTTTCTATGCATGATTTTTTCGCCATTAGCTATTAGTTCTCTGCCATTAGCTATCAATTCAAATAATGGCATTTGTAAACTATTTACAAAGTGTCATTCTCCCGAATCAATACTAATTGAGAACAAAGAAACATTCTTCCCAATTACTTTAAGCTGATGAATCCTATCTTAATCACACAACTACCCTCATATAGTTTGTACTGCATTTAATGACTACGGATTGAATGAATTATGACTAAATAGGTCATAAATAGTATCAAAACATAGAAATCCCTATACAGGATAACTTTAGAGACCCCAGGTCAAAGGATCACTTATATAATCATCAAAATGAGAATTCCATAAACATATAAGTAATGTTCCGAATGGATTTTCCATATTAGGTCTGTTCAGTGTACTTGTTCTTTAACAAGTATCTACACATTTGTTTAAGTATCTCCAGACTTTAGTATATGAGATTGACTACTTCCTTCATAAGGAAAAACATAATATGGGCTAGCCTTTTACGTTTTATTAATGTCCAATCTTAATAGAACAATGACTAGGAACAATTTAGAGATAATATATATATGTAATATGAATCTTATAATTATAATCTCATTATAAGTTCATTTACAATATATAATTATCCCACAGTCTTTATCATATATACCTAAACATGTACAAGATAAATAATACCTTTAAATATTTTATCACTAAACTATAATTGACTGGCTATAGGGAAAAAATTAATACTAAGAGGGACAAAGTATTAGTAGACCATCTTTCTTTAATGGCAATGATTATCTTTATTAGAAAACTAGGATGAGATTCATCTTAATGACTGAAACCTTTAGGTAATACTGTAAAATGGTTGCTTTCTTCCTACAAAAATTGCAAATAATAAAAAGATACCTAAATCAAAGGAATAATTGCAACCTAAAGAAAATATTAGTTTTCTTGAATAGTACAGCCATACGCATTCTTTTTTTGTGTATTATAAAGAAATGAATTTAATAGAGTCTCTATATGTGAAAAAAACATACGAAATTTGGCATACTCTCAAATTCACTTATGACGTAACAAACCAAGTGAAAGAAAGCAAAGTTAGCATGCTAACTCACCAATATGAATTGTTCCAAATAAAATATGATGAAAGCATTTCTAACACGTATACTAGATTTATTGATATTATTAATACACTCAAAGGTCTTGGAAAGACCTATACTAATGTTGAAATAGTAATAATATTAATTAGGTCACTTCCAAAGATAGTGATGGCTATACAATAAACTAAGGATATAACAACACTACCATTAGAGGAACTTATTGGATCTCTCCTCCCATACGAAATGAGGATTCAGGGGATGCAAGAAGAAATGATGCTTCTAAAGAAAAAGAATTTAGTGTTTAAGGTCTGAAAAGAAGAATCAAGCAAAAATGAAGCAACATCAACTAGTGAAAGCAAAGAAAAGAACATTGGATTACTCAAAGAAAATTTAGGAAGTTATTGAAGAAGAAATTCTACAAAAGAAATGACTTCAAGAAAAGTAAAATTAATTTAAAACATCAATCTCCTAACATTATTTTCATTGATTGTATAAAACATGGCCATATAAAGTGACAATGTCCTTAACTCAAAGATAATGAGAACTATGAGAGAAAGTATAATAAGGAGAACAAAGACAAAATAAAGCACTTAAAGCATCAACTTAGGATGACATAAGTGAATTTGAAAGCAAGCATTCAAAAGAAGAGATAACTCATATGTACTTTATATGAGATCCCATACCGGTTGGAGAGGGGAACGAAGTACACCTTATAAGGGTATGGATACCTCTCCCTCACAAGACGCATTTTCCCAAGGTTTGGGAAGAGTAAAACCATGAGGGCTTGGCTAGGCTAAGGTCTAAAAGTAGACAATATCTATGGGCGGGTGGTTTAGGGCTGTTACAACGGTATTAGAGCCCGTACGTGAACCGATGTGTTAGCGAAGACGCTAAGCCCTAAAGGGCTGTAGAATGTGAGATCCCATATCGATTGGAGAGGGGAACGAAGTACACCTTATAAGAGTATAGATACTTCTACCTTAAAGATGCATTTTCCTAGGAGTGGGAAAAGCAAATATGTGAGCCAAGGCCCAAAGCGGACAATATCTGTGGGCAGGGTGGTCTAAGGCTGTTACAATGGTATCAGAGCCAGTAATTGAACCGGTGTGTCAGCAAGGATGCTAAGCCGTAAAGGGGGTAGAATGTGAGATCCCATATCGGTTGAAGAGGGGAACAAAATGTGAGATCCCATATCCATTAGAGAGGGGAACAAAGTTTGCCTTATAAGGGTATGGATACCTCTCCCTCACAAGAAGCATTTTCCCAAGGTGTACGAAGAGAAAAACCGTGAGAGCTTGGCTGAGCCAAGGCCTAAAAGTGGACAATATCTGTAGACGGGTGGTTTAGGGCTGTTACAATGGTATCAGAGCTAGTACCCGAATCGGTGTGTCAGTGAGGACGATAAGCCCTAAAAGGGGTGGAATGTGAAGATCCTATATCAGTTGGAGAGGGGAACGAAGTACGCCTTATAAAGGTATGAATACCTCTCCCTCAAAGATGAGCTTTCCCAAGGTATGGGAAGAGCAAAACCGTAAGAGCTTGACTTAGCCAAGGCCCAAAGCAAAAATTATCTGTGAGTGGGTGTTCTAAGACTGTTACAATAGTATCAGATCCAGTACCTGAACCGTTGTCTCAGTGAGGATGCTGAGCCCTAAAGGGGGTGGAATGTGAGATCCCCTATTGATTGAAGAGGTGAATGAAGTATGCCTTATAAGGGTATGAATACCTTTCCCTTACAGACTCGTTTTCCCATAGTGTGGGAAGAGCAAAATTGTAAGGGCTTAACTAGGTCAAGGCCCAAAGTGGATAATATCTGTGGGTAGGTGGTTTAGGGCTGTTACAATGGTATCAGAGCTAGTACCCGAACTGGTGTGTCAGCGAGGATGCTGAGCCCTAAAGGGGGTAGAATGTGAGATCCCATATCGGTTGGAGAGGGGAACGAAGTATGCCTTATAAGGGTATGGATACCTCTCCCTTACAGATGCGTTTTTCCAAGGTATGGAAAGAGCAAAACCATGAGAGCTTGGCTAGGTCAAGGCCCAAAGTGGACAATATCTGTGGGCAGGTGGTATAGGACTGTTAGACTTTACCACTATAGATAATGATGAGGTAACATCCAACTCTAAGTCTTGTAATGATAGTGATGATTGATATAAAATATGATGAATTGGTTGAAGATCTAGAAATCATGAGTAAGAAAAAGAAATTATCTTTAAAACTAAAACAAGTTCGAAAATAGTTGGACGCATGCATGAATGAGAATGAAAAGATAAAATGTGAATTGTATAGATAATCATAACGTTGTTGCATTAAGGCATGAGAATGAAACATTGAAAAAGGAGATAGATTCCTTTAAGGACCCACTGTCTAAGTTTACTAGAGGGGGTGAAATGTAATATTCCGTCTCTCAAATTGTTGAAGGATTTAAAGTATTAGACTAATGAGTCACATGAGTGGCATCTTATAGAACAAATTTGATACATTTATGAAATGATTTTAGATTATATTAAAATGCATAATATTAGCATACACACGTAAATTTTGAGTTAGACAAATTGCCCTCGATTGACATATTCTGGGTATGAAACTAAAATGAATGTACATTTCTAATGTCTTATACTTTGGTTTACCAATCACAAGGATTGATGGATTATAATTAGTAACCTGGAATTAATTATTGTAATTAGGAGATCGATGAATTAATACATACAATTGGCCTTGGAAAAATGTGAAGCGGTAAGACAAGTTGACATATGACATAGAAATAAATGACAAGTGGCATTAGGATTTAGTGACAAATGGCTTAGATAATTGGGTGACAAATGCCTTAGAGATTGAATGACAAATGGCTTAGAGATTGAGAGAAAAATGGATTAAGTAATTAAGAGACATTTGGTATCATAAGAAGAAGACATGTGGTAAGTGTCTTTATATGACAAATGTCATAACACTTGCGACACACCTAACTCACACATTATAAACACATATAAAAGACCATTTTTTCTTTCATTTTGTTACATGCTATCTTCTTCTTCTTCTTCTTCTTCTCTCATTCACGACACTCTTACCAACTGTCACAATGTTGAGTTGCCCAAATCCTACACTTTATCACTATAATATTGGTTGTCTTCACCTTGTTGATGAAAACCAAACCTATTCCACCTTAAATTGGGGATGATCATGAAAGCTTGGAGAGCTAGGTTACTTGATGATTTGAGGAAGCTTGTAAGCTAAACAAGTAAGTATAATATTGGTCTTCATGGCTTGTTTTAATAGAAAATTTTATGATGATTGTTTAGGGATAGATTGATTAAGATAATGGTATTTGATGAGTGCTGGAATATTAATGAATGAATGGATACAATCATGTTCTATTTTTGTGTAAATGATAAACAATAGTTTATGAGTTGTAGTATGGATGATGTTGAGTTGGAATTGAGGTGAAAATGATGAGGAATTGAGGTATAATTGATGAACTATGAAGAAGATGTTTTGAGTTTAGTAAGAAAGTGTTAAAATATGGAAAATTTTGAAGGAAATAAAAGAAAAATTTACGGATCACTCATCCCATGATCATGGAAAGGCCTCCACGATCGTAGGCAATGCATTGAGAGTGAAAGCTTCTCTTTTATGTGAGTGTTGAACAAACTAAGGATAAGTTACTTTACTTTAGTGCATTTGGACTTGATTGAGGCTTGAAATGAACCTAGTTTGATATTATTGGATTAGTTGATTAAGTGTTTGATAAGTTTAGGCTGTTAGTTGATGTTTTAACTTAAGGAATGAATTGTTGATACTAATGTATCTAAATCTAGAAATTTTTTAAAGGAATAAAGGTGTTCTTATAAATGGAAATGTGATCCAAAAAATGTGGATTATGTATGAACGAATGAGAATTTGGATAATGTGTGATTATATAATGCTATAAAAGGATTGGTGAAAGTATGATTGATGAATTTAGAATGATCAAGTTTACTAAAAGTATAAACCTAATTACAAACTAGTTATATCCAAACTATAATGTTTGAATGATCAAGACTAGTGATTAAGGATACATACTCGGGAAAGTCAATTGAGCATGCATTGAAATATGATATGTGTATACACACACACACACACACACACACATATACATGATTGAATAATCATATGATTGACAAATTAATGATATGTAAAATAAGTATTGCATGAAAATAGATACACAATTTGATTGTCAACATCCAGACATTGTCGGATCGTCAAGGCAATAGCTTATCTAGAGCGTACTGTGAGTTAACCTAGATATTTACTCACTATGATGGAATTTTTTATGCTTAGCTTTGTTATTGAACTATTATTGATATGATTGTGATAATTCTAAATATTGATAGTCCGAGGAGTTCAATATTTGAGATCGTATTGGAAGTGCTTGCTAATTGTATAACAATACGAAATGTGAGAATAATTGAATGTAAATTACCAGACATAAATTTGATGAATTTGTACATGTGACAGAAGCTCACAGGAATGAAAGGGTAATGAAATATGACGTATAGAATGATGCATCACATTGATATGCATGATCAGATAAAGGAGTTGTGACCAGAGTAACCAGTCTGAAAAAGAGCTTAAAGTTCATAAATGTGAACAAAGAGCCACAGGCTAAGTTATTAATAAGCTCGATATCCACAATAGGTACAAGATAGTATATGAAATGAGTAGGCACTTGGTTATAACAAAGTAAAAATGAATGGAGTCACATGTGCATTTGCATATACATCCTTATAAGTATCTTATGATTAAATTGAAACAAATTATTGAATTGTTTGAAATATAGTTGAAAAGTAAATAAAGATATGTTGTGATATAAAATGTTAATTTATCTGATATACTTTTGAAGTATGATAAAATTGATGTACTTGATAAGGTATGATGACATGTGATGTGATATTCAATATTGGATGATATGATTTGCTTATGAATTAGATTATGAAATATCCTTATGTTTTAATATGAGTGAGTACATCGATGACGGTTTACTCATTGAGTTCGCAAACTCATCAAAATTGCATTGTTGATTTTCAGGTTCAGAGGAGATCTAGTTAGACTACTTGGAGTATAGCTATTGCAATTGGACATGAGTTAATGGTCAGGATCAGTTATACATGCATATGTCTTCGGTTATTTTTGTATCAATTGTATTTCTCAACTGTTATACAATGTATATGTGAATTCTGAAGTGCAATTACATTTATGACTGGACATGTTTGTAAATGAAATAGGCCAAAATGAATTATTGGTTGCTTAAGATGTGTTTAATGTCTGAAAATTTTGTAATAAGTTGTTTCCATTGTCTTAACATGCCATCCTCGTAGAATATGTTCTCAAATAATCATTGATACATTCGTGCATATGTTTTATGAGAGTAGTATGTTACATAAAAAAAATAAAAAAAATGTTATGAGCTCAAAAACATTACAATGATATGTGTGAAATAAGATATACTATAAAAGTGAAGACAATTTTAAAACCACATTTGCCAAAGGAAAATATTTCCAAGTGATGAATCATTTTATATGTGACAAATAAGTAAGGAGCATTTGTGTTTGAGCATATGCAGGCATATTCCACATCCACTAGGACTAATCTTAAAAGCAAGTATCATACTTATATATATGGCTCACAACCTAGTCATAGTGTTTAATACTGTCAAGGAAAGACTAGGCATAATTTTTATGATAACATGAAAATTGATTCACACCTTTTCAAACATTTGAGAAGCATAAATCAAGCTCTCATTCATAATAGGCATCACATATAGAATCATAAGACATTTCATTACCCTAGGAGAAATTCAAAAACTTTAATTCCCAAAGGAAATTTCCTTATTATCCACACACACATAGACATTTATATATGTATCATCATCACTCATCTAACATAGTATGTCACTTTTGTAATAAGTATGGACTTGTTAATAGATTTATTTTCTTAAGCAAAGATAGTTAAAGAAACCTTTGAAAGTATGACTTGAAAAGAAGAAGGAACCTAAAACCAAGGAGTCTAACTTATTTGGGTTCCTAAAACATATTGATTACCTTAGTTTGTAAGGCTATTAAAAAATAAAGAGCAAGTGGTATGTTGTAAAGATAGTAGTTATTGAAATGACTATTATTAAGGAGTTTGTTCATTTTAACACGATGAATCTAACATGCTTGCCTCAAAAAAAGTTTAGAAGATATTGTTGTAGGATATGGAGAATTTATCCACCAAAGATGTTTAAAAAGAGATAACTGTTGAACCAAGTGAGAGAGATGAGAAGGATAAGAAGCATCTATTGGATTGTAAACTCAATAAAAATTTCCATTCAAATCTCTAATAAGTAATGTACAAAATTTGGTAATGGTAGGCCATATTTTAGAAATTTTTGATGACTTGCATTTATGTGTCAATTGGAGTCTAAATCCTTTATGATTATTATTTAGGTTTCAATTATGAATAAGGTGTTAAATAATTATTTTTGAAGTGTGATCCTTAGTACCTAGAATTAGAATATAAGCAAAATGAGGTATTAGGATAGAATTTATATTAATGGAAATAATTTTTCTAAATAATCAAATAAGGATAGTATTTTGCTCAATTAGTAGAAAATTAGGTATGTTTGATGGAAATTCTATTTGATAAATATCCCCTTTCATTTTCTTGATTGATTTTATGTGTTTAAAGTCTATTTTAAAGTTTTTGATAATTTTTTATTGCTACTACCATGACTCACCAAGTGTCTTCGTATTTAAATTTGAGTTTTAAAGTTATTTTTAGTTTTCTAGAACATTATGGTCAACCAATATCTTAGTATGGTTGTTCTATTGGTCAACCAATATCTTTCAATGGTCAACCAATGACCTTGATTTGAGACTCCCTTATTTCCTAACAATTTTTGAAGAGTTTCAAAACCATCCTTAGTCGATAAATAACCAACACAAGTTATCCAATATACTTTTCTAGAATAGATCGAGTTTTAAATCCAAATCATTTTTTCTCCACTCCTTCATTACTTACTTTTGCTTATCTCTAAAACACCAACATTGGTTGGCTAGTTGAGGCATATGGATAACCAGTTTTCCATTTTTAATTATCTCCTCTACCTTTTATCTTCTATTAGCATATTTTATGTTTATATTCTTAAACCCCAACCTCTTTTCCTTGAAAAACATCTCTCTCCATTACATAAAAATATCATTAGATAGCATCAAATTGAAAATATTTCATTTTTGAACTTCATATTTAGGATTTTTAAATTTTTCCTACTTAAGAAATTTTTAAAATTGATGCATTTATAGTTAAATTGTAAAAGGATTAAGTTTGTTTCACTTTCAATTATATTGATAAATCTTAATTTTTTATTTTTTATATTTTAGGAACTTTTCATGAAATTTTGGAGCTTTATAAATTATGAACTCTTTTATGAAATTGACTGTTAGATATATCAATTATGTTTTTATTTGTTACAATTTGAATATCTATTTTTTTTCAAAATTTGCCCTTGGTGCTTTAATTGAATCTTTTAACTTAAGCATAATACCAAAATTATGGATAATTTATGTTATCTTCATGTATGGATATTTTTTATTCTGAATATCTTTTTTTCTTGATATTGAAATGTATTTTATTCATGAATTAAGAGGGAGCTAATCACCACCTTGATATTTGTTTATATGCTTAATTTTATTATTGTCTCTAATATAACAAATATTTTGTCATAAATAAAAGAGGATATTGTTGAACCAAAGGAGGTTCCACTTGATTTTTTAATGATAACATAATATAATTACAACTAATTTGTTTGTATTTTGATGAAAAGAAATATTGGAACAAAATGAAGTCATAAACTTAAAAGGATAGTGTATGAACTTGTATAAGAAAAGTTGAAGTTTTCAACCAATAAAATGGAGATCAAAATAAGAACAAAAGAAGATCAAGGCTAATTGAAGCACCCCACTCTCACAAGACACGTACACGACATCTTGAGTGATGTACGAGTTTGTACCCCATAAGGGTAGCAAGCTAGAACAATCAAACACTTGAAACTTGGTACAAATTTTTTTTTGCACTAACGTATGCAGAAATCAATAATCAAATTCGGGCCCAAACTTTTATTTCATACAACTTGAAATCACAATTAGGAAAACACTTTAATCAATTTCATTTACAAAACGTTTCCAATTTCAAAATTTATTACATCACAAAATCATTTACAAACATTTCCTTTTTGGAAAATTAGTATAAACAGAATGTTTAAATACACATTGTACAAAAATCTCGGAATATACAAATTGATACAAAAATAAGAAAGTACAAATGCAAATGTGAACTGATCCCGAACTTTATCTCTTACTCAAATCCTTCGTCTGTACTCCCGTTAACCTAATGGGGTAACTCTTTTGAGCTTAAAAAAATATTGCAAAATTTGGGTGAGTTTTGCGAATTCAGATGAGGTAACCATCATCAATGGTTCACTCAATTTATGCATCACATAAATACACATAACATATAATTCACATCTTTGCATTTTGTATAAATTATCACAAAATTCTCATCACTACATTAATTCATCATGTAGCATCAATTAACACCTTATTCATTTATTTTACGTTTCACATTTCACATTTCACATTTGGATCATTTAAACAGTGTGTTTCAATCATTTAAACATACATATCAAATGCATATGCAATGCTCATGAGACTCACTTTCAATTGTTATTATTGTGACCGAGTGCTTATAACTGTCCCATATCCATTGTGGATATTGGGCTCATTAATAACTGTCCCTTATCCATTGAGGATACAAGGCTCATTTTACATAGTGATCATTTGGCTCTTAATCACTTTCTGAGCTTTAAGCTCTTTTTCGATGGCTACGCCGGTCATAACAACCTTTACATTATTATGCATTCATGCAATGTAATGCATCAGTCATATATGCTCAATCGGTCACATTATTTCACTTTACACATTCACTTTCACATATCATCGGACCTTGGTCTGACATTTAACATTTAAGTTTAGAAAACACATTTATTTCATCATGCTCAGATACAAGCAGCACTTTAAATATCACATTCATTCATCAGAATTATCAGACCTTTATTGTCCGAAATCAACACAATCAAATCACATTCATTCAATAATTAAAACATAATATAAAACAAACAATTAATTGAGTTAAACTATCTAGGTTACTCACAGTACACTCCAAATTAGCATTAGCTTCCATGATCTGAAAGCATCTGGATGTGGACGTTCTATCTTGTGTATCAACATTATATAATACACATTTACACACATTATTAATTGTACAATCATATGAACCTCCAATCACATACATATGTATATGAGTTATGTATAATGCATGCTCAATTACAATCCCAGGTATCTTTCCATTATTCTCATCACATAATCATTCATATTTCCAGACTCACACAATTATCATTTATACTTATGATTTATACCTCAATAAAACCATAAAAATCGAAATTCATTTCTCATTTCATTAATTCAGATTTTTCCTATAACAACTTTCAGGTCAACTTTACAAGTTCTTTTTTACTAAGAAAATGAAGTCATTTGAGGATACTTTCTTCTGGAAAATTGTTCCCCATTATCTTAAGTTTCTGTTGACACCAAAATTATTCAATTTGGTTTAGTATCCTATGAGTTATGCTCACAATACCACAGACTATGTATAATTGAACTTTTGGCCAATTCATGATCATACCTCAAATTGTACAACTCATAACTTTCGACTAAGATATCTAAAAGTTACAAAATTAGTACCAATTGAAAGATAAGAGAATGGAATACAACTTTTGTGAAGAAACTTTTGTCTAATTCAGCCTATATCTATTAAGTTTTTATGAAAATATCAACACATAATTTCTATCTCAGATAGTACTGCAACCTCAATCAAAACTCAATTTCGCACCAAATTTTGAAAGTCTTAGAGATAGAATTAAATTTAGACTTTTTCAAAAAAGTTGTAGAATTATATCTCTAGTTTAATTTGAATTAAGAATAACCTCATTTGGACTTCTACAGCTCAAGATATCGTCAAAATACCAATACATGTTCAGAAAAAGAATCTCCCGCATATCAGCCTCAGGTCACGACCACGATTGCTGCGGTCGCCTATGCTGAATCGTGACCTGCTTCTGGCCGACGCACTCCTTCTTTTGTCTTCTATTTTGTTCAGAGTTTCACTTACATTTTACACCTAGAAAATGAGGTTTTTTGGCAAAGTCTTCTTCTAAACAATTGTTTATATATGTCTTAAGATTATAAAGAACCTATGTTCAAACAATTTGGCTCAGTATTCTAAAATTTATACACAATTTACTCCATACTATTCAAAAACAGAGACAAAAATTGAAACTCAACTTTAACACAATTTTTAGAACTCTTAAAGACAGAATTCAAACTTGATTTCTTCATGAAAATTGTAGCCATTCGTCTTTAGTTTAATAAAAATCTACAATCATCCTATTTGGATATCTGCAGATTAAGATATGTTCAAAAAATCGATGCATATTCAGTAGAAACACTACATCTAACACATTTCCAACACACTTCATCAACAATTTCTTCCTAATTCATCTCTTTAGCTTAGTCTATCACTTTTAACTTATATCCACATCATTTCTTCTTCAATTATACCCCATTTTAGGACTCATTCAAACTCTAAATCATCTCTACATCAATTTATCAATCATTAATTGTAACATCCCGTTTCCATAGAACGGGTCGGACCAGAGAAACGGGTCCAAGTGTGGTAAATCAGAGAAATTAGAACA
>JANIIA010127303.1:0-26437 GCA_027478495.1 Erythroxylum alaternifolium
AATACTGAGATATATTCAGTTGTTGAATTGCATCCTAGCATGACTTTACTGTGTTTGATGAGGTTGGATTGTATAGTCCTTAATGAGTTCCATAGCCCAAGTTTGGGTGTTGTGAGCAGTACACACTTGATGGACTCACCTACGTGATTGTGGGGGTTGGCCACCCTCTTATAAGAGTATTTGGGCTATCTCTCTAGAGTGATCATGAGACTAGGGCAATTTGAGGCTGTTAACTCTCTAGCAGGTTCTGTCTCTATTTTTCTTGGACAACAGGTTTAAGACTTAGTTCACCTAGTTGTTCACCTATTTTTCTCCTAAATTGTTACTATTTGTTTCTCAATTTTTAGACCAATTGGGGGATTTTTGGTGTTATTAGTCCATAACTTGGACCCTATAGTTGTCAACGTTTATTTCTCCTTAACAGTTATAATGTTTAGCCATTATTATGCTCCAACATTCATTTCTCCTATTGCCAACGTATACATTGTTTCTGTTATACATAGGAGTCATGTATATGCTCAAGGGGAAGATGGTTGAACACTGCTCATTTTCTTGTTTTTCTTCTCTCACACATCTTTATTTGCTCCATCGAACTTAAACATTTTCCTCTACCAACAAACACCTTACACACGTATTTTGTCTTACACACAAATTCTGCATTTATATGCCTTTTATTTAATTTCAGAGACAGTTCCTACTCCACCGTTTGGAGTGCATTGAAGTTGGTGGAAAAGACGTTAATCCTGGGGTCGGATCCTATTGTCCTGTTGCATCGTAGAGGGGGAATTTTTGACTTAGGGCGGTGATTATTTCACGACACCTTGCATTCAAATAAGTTATTCCAATTTAATTATTATTGTTATTTTCGCTAACAAATTCTTCCCGGACCTTCTTCAAAGTGGGGGGATTGTTCAAAAGCAAGGAGACTAACCATGATAGTGTTTGCGATGAGGTTTCACCACCACTAACAATTAGAGCCTGTAAACAAATAAAAACTTCATATCAAAACAATATTCACTGGCCAAACAACAACCATGTGGTCTTCATTTCAATTGTATATAAGCATACCAGACAGGTTGACTTGTACTAGTATCTGAATCATACGAAAAACCATATAGTTGTCCCTTCTCCTCGAGAGTTAACATCAGGTCCATAAAGTCTTGATCACTATCGGCCTTAACCTTTCCTGAAACTCTTATACAGTGATGTTCTTACAACCAACCTCCTAGGATTACATCGAAGTCCTTGCCTATCATCTTAATTGATGTCTCATGCCTTGCAAATCCAACCACCATAGAAAAGGGACGCCATCTGAAACCACAAAAATGCCCATGAAGTGAACAAAATGACCAATCACTTGTTTATACCATCTTGTGTCTCTAGTAATAGCAACTTTTCCAGCTACTAATTGAGCGAACACATTAATGAATAGGTCCTTAAACAACTGGTTAAGGTTGACAAACAATGGAAGGTCATTATTGTCAGACCATAAACCATAAATCTTCTTTACCCTCTTGTCGATTTCATCAGCTTGAACCCTGATGAGCATATTAAGCCTACGATTTGAAAGAAATTCAAGCATGAGTATCTTTCGCATCCCTCGCTAATGGGAGCTATAGGGTGCAAAACCAAAGACTGCATGGTTATAACACTTGTGATTTGTAGCTGTTGTGGTGGGACAAGAAGACAAAACTTTGTCATTAGTTGTGAAGCACTCTTTGGCTGCTTTGCTATCGACGACAACAAGAATACGATGAATTCCAAGTCTGACGTTGAACACTGATCCATATTTATCAGCCATCTCTCCAAGTATGTGGTGAATAAGCTGATTAGTGCAGGCTAGTAAGTGGAGATGGCTAATGATTGACCATGCCCCTGCTGGTTAGATCTAGAGCTTTTCTAGTCATGCTCTTCTAGGATTATGCCTCTTCCTAACTAATGCAAAGTAGATAATGGTTAGAGGAAAAATCCTAGAAATTAGAATCAGTTGGAGATATGGAACCATTTTCTTCTTAGACACGAAGAGTACGTGATAGACCCAACGGTGCTTGGAAGTGTTAATTGAGGTCAACCTAATCTTGAAAAATCTTAAAAACTAAATTTGTTAATAAAAATACTATTATTATTTTTATCATTCCAAATAGCACGACCATTTCGTACGAACCACTTCGTACTAACTTTAGCAGAGAATTTTTGCAACAATAAACACTAATAAAGATGAAAACAATAACTCAGTGATTAAATCAGCAAAGACAAAAACAAAGGAACACTTTAAGTCAAAAGATACTTCCCTATATGTATAGCCTCATTAACTAGAAATCATGAGAAGTCGTCCAACAGAAATTTTGTTATGAACCTTCAAAATAATCATGCATAACAGCCACAAAGATCATCAGATGAACATATATTTCATCACTGAAACATCCCAAAAACACAACTGCAAAAATTAATAGATGGGCTATTGTATATGTTGTAATCAATCACAAAAAGCACCACAAAAACTAGCAGCTCCAAATCATCAATCAAACTAGCAGCCCCTAACATGAATCAAACCAGCAACCCCAAATCGTCAATCAAGACCAATAGCCCCAAATCATCAAGAATGCAACCACACAAATCATCAATTGAACATGGAATTGATCATCAAAGAACATAAAACGCAACTACAATTATAAATGGACAAATCATGTAATTGTTCACCCAAGTATGAAGAAAACATAGCTGCAATCGATAATCAATCAATTTAAAAATTTTTTCCACAAAGACAGCTGTCAAAGACAATAGATAGTTTGTATAATATTTTCCCACTCACAAAGACAATACAGCTGCAAATATTAAGCAATTGAATGCTTGTTTTTCCCTCACAAAAATAATAACTACACAGTTCAGAAATTTCCCTTGTTACATATGGAACACAGATGTCAAAGGTGGATAAGATCAATGAAAAATCCAGCTACCAAAGATAGCTATAATCATCGAAATAGGCTACTAAAGATAGCTCCATAATCACCAAAAAAAAAATCTGCACATATCTTTATTAAGATTTGGTGATTTTATCCCAAATAAATCCTATTTTCACTAGAATTTTACCCTTCAAGCAATCTTATCTTCAAGAATCCCACACAAGGTAGATTACTTATCATAATGATATTCTAAATATATCTAACCATGTCTAATTACAAATAATGCCCAAATTTAATTAATAAGATATCTTAACAAATATCTTAACAATTTTCTCCTTTTTGGCATTTTTGTTCATATATAAGAACTCCCCTTAATAAGATCATTAGACACTCTGCTTTAATAGAACTTCAAGTCCCAACTAGTATCAATTTCAATAATAATTATCAAGTTCACATAAGTATAAAATATCTAAAAAGTATCCAAATCAACAATAATCCAATCATCCAAGTTTCTTCCCCTTAGGACAAAAAGATGCCAAAAAGAAGAATGCCTTCAATAGAATCAATCTCAAAAAATAAGGGGGCATAAAAATTAGTAGTAGGCGTAGTGAAAGAATCATAAGCACGTAACGCAGTAGCAGAAGGCCAAGATGATAATTTACCACTAGTCAAAACACTAGCCAACATATCATTACTCATATCAAAGCCATCCACGTATGACTGATTAAATTCATAATCCCCAAAAATGCATTCAATTAATCATAATCCAACTTAATCAATCTCCCCCTCACATAAACCATATGAAAACATAAAGTTATATCTTTCAACACTCCTTTATCCAAATTATAATAAAATTTTCGCATCAACTCAAAATCAAAATGTTATGTCAATAAAGAAGCATGTAAAAAATGTTGGATCGGAAAAATAAAGCATGCATGATTTGGATAAAACGGTATATTTCAAAACTTTTTAGAAATCAAAATTGTAGCGGAATTAATATAACCAAATCCACATACATAGCCATATATGATACTGTATAAGGATAATAAAAATAAGAACAAGGTGGTAGAAATTATATTACCGACTCCATTGCTACAGTTTTAACTCCTTGCAGTGCTATCCTATCCTCGGCAATGTATCCTCTTCTCGATATTATATTCTTGACCAATCCGATCTACCACTTGTTCTTCCTGGACAACTTGGTTAACAAGATCCTTTAGTGGGAAAGGAGAAGAAAACTTGAACAGATTTTTTCCTTAGAAGAAAGAAGCCAATTTTTGGGACACTTCTCATGCGATTTTCGTCCATACCATGTAAGATAGGAGAGAGAGAGAGTCAAAAATGCAAGAACACCTTCTAACATCTTCTCAATTTCGATTTGTATCAAAAGAAAGAAGAGATTTGCATCAAATGCATCACTTGATCCTTTAATCATTCATAAAGAAGACAATAAATGAGACTCTTCTCATTTGTCTTTAAGATGGCTATATGAAAGGACAATTAACCTAAATGAGACATAACAATTTCAGTTTTGTGATGAAAGAAAGAAGATGGTCCATCATAATGCACCTCTTTCTTCTTTAATCTAATGAATGCTAATAGGATACATGCTATCATTAAAAGACCTCCATTAAACCATTTAATGATAAGGTCATTACTCCATTTAATGATGATAAAACATGTTAAAACCATCTTTAATATAGCAAATCAATGCTAAATGTGCAGCTGCACATTTAGTCCATTAAAAATGAAATTCTACGTCCATTTATCTTAAATAACTTTGTTTTAATTTAATTAATCAAATTAAACCAAAGCCTAATTCTAAATGTTCAATTGGACTTCTAATTAACAATTAATTAATATAAACCCAACATTCAATCATAGGCTTTAAAATCTCTATTTGTATTTCTTACTTTCCTTGATAACCTTCCTAGAAGTCAAGTGGGGAATCTTATTGGACTTAGATAATTTTAGCTCCAATAAGCCCATAATTAATTTAGTCTTAGTAGAATTAATTCTAGCTTATTAACTAAACTTTATTCCACTAAAGACAATTAGTTAAACTCTTAAATTATTAAATATTATTAGAACACATATTTTAAATAAGATGTCCAATTGCAAACCCTATTATGAACCTTATTATAGCCATCCGTACAATTAAGGATAAAATTACCGTTTTGCTCTTATATTAGTTTTTCCTTCTAGATAACTCGTTTTACTCTATATGGTGATTAGCACACAAGATCTCATCTTAGTGTTAAGACTTGATGGGTAGCTAGTCCATTAAACTACTGGCGCCAGTTTAATCCCGAATTTCCATAAAACATTTAGAAGTGATGATGCCATTATAAACTCTTTATTTGAGTGAACGTTCCCTGGTACATGTTTCAATTAATAATTCCAACATGCAAACACTAGATTCATACTCTGAAAAATCTATTCCGATCATATCAAGAATTATAATGAAACACATATGAGGTCACCACTCATCAAGATTGTGGTCCATAATAAATGAATGCTTAAGTTGTATGTTTTAAGATTAAAGTAATGACCCACTTTATTCTTGAAAACATACTTGATTCCAGATTCATTTAATAGTGCCATTATCAATAGTCAACTACTATTATGGTATGAAACTCATCATTCCCTCGAAGTAAACTCCTTTAGTTATATGGAGATAAATCGCAACACTACAGTCTAAACCATAATCAAGTGACCAACTTCATTATTCAACTGTGAATCCATTATTTTAGATTCTTATAATATACAGTTTCCTATACATCTCTATGTATATGTATATTACTTACAAAAGAATCTTGGTACCTTTTGACTAGATATATAAGGCTCATAAAAAGCAAGCTCTTTTATTTTTATTAATAATAAATATTTTCATTACAAAACTGTAACTAGAAGATAATTAAGTTATAAGTAAATACACTTGCTTTCCAGGACACTATATTTACATAACTCCAACAATCTCCCACTTGCCCTAAAGCAAGTTTGACATATCCCTCATTCCCATCCCTGCTAGGTGACCCCCAAAACTCTTTTGCTCCGTGGGAATCTTTACCACATTCACGTCACCATGTTGTGCTATCTCCCTTATGAGATGATACTTTCTATCATTGCGTTTGGCAGCTTTATGGTTCTGAGGTTCTTTAGAAGTAGCCATTGTCCCACTATTATCAAAATAAAGTGTAATGGCCTTTTTTACCTTTGGAACTACCTTTAAATCATTTAGGAACTTGTGGAGCCAGATTGCCTCCTTTGCTGCTTCATAAGCAGTAACATACTCAGCCTCTATAGTCGAATTAGCAACACAAGATTGCTTGATACTCCTCCAGACTATGGCTCCACCTCCTAAAACAAATGTAGAGCTAGAAGTTGATTTGCATGAATCAACATCTGATTGGAAATCAGAATATGTATATCCTGTCAGAATAAGATTACTTCTAAAGTAAACAAGCATTAAGTTCTTCATCCTACGAAGATACTTTAGGAAGCAATTAACTGTAGTTCAATGCTCCATTTCTGGATTGGACTAAAATTTGCTTACCAGTCCCACTACGTAATAGGTGTCCGATCTAGTACAAAGCATTGCATACATTAAACTTCTAACTGTCGAAGCATATGGAATGTTACACATGCGTTCAACATCCTCTTATGTTTTAGGTGCTTGCTCCATTGAAAGTTTGATTCCATGTATAGTAGGTGTGAAACCCCTGTTGGAATCTTGCATGGAAAACTTATTAAACATGTTCTTAATGTAATTTAGTTGAGACAAGGCTATCCGTTTATTCTTACGATCCATTATAAGTTTGATCCCTAGAACATAGGTAGCCTCTCCTAAATCCTTCATTGAAAACTGTTCGTTAAGTCATCCATTAATGGTAGATAAGATTCCTACATCATTCCCAAAGAGCAGAATGTCATCAACATGCAAAATTAGAAAAATAACCTTTCCTTTTTTTATCTTTTTATAGACACAAGAATCATCTAGGTTTTGTATGAACCCATAAGTTTTGATAGACTTATCAAACCTAATGTTCTAAGACCTAGATGCTTGTTTAAGTTCATAAATGGACCTTTGCAATTTGTAGACCTTATGCTCATTACGTGGCTCAACAAAACCTTCTGGTTGGGCCATATAAATGGTCTCCTTAAGATCCCTATTAAGAAATGCACTCTTGACTTCCATTTACCATATTTCATAATCGAAATAGACTACTATGGACAAAAGAATCCTGATGGACTTAAGCATGGAAACTGGAGAAAAAGTCTCCTCATAGTTTATACCCTCTTTTTGAGCATAGCCTTTAGTTAACAATCTAGCTTTAAAGGTCTCTACATTTCCATCTGATCATCTTTTCCTTTTGTAGATCCATTTACACCCTATGGCTTTTATACCTGGTGGTAGGTCTACAAGGATCCAGACTTCGTTAGCATATGTGGAATCTATTTCCAATTCCATTGCCTTAAGCCTTTTTTCTGCATCAACATCATTAATAGCCTGTGTATAAGTAATGGGATCCGTTTCTTCTTGGTCTGAGATGGCTATAATGCCTTATCCTAGACCTAGATACCTATCTGGCTGTCTCACAACCCTCCCACTATGTCTAGGCATAACTTGATGTTCAGGTTGCTCTTCTGATTCAACTCTTGAATCCATTTCAACATCTTGCTCTGCTATATCCAAATCAACTCTTGGTTTGGATGAAATAGCTTACTCTTTGAGTACTGCTTCACTTCTTCCTTTGTGATTTTTCACAAACTCTTCCTCTAGGATGGCTGCATTTATTGACACAAATACCTTCCTATCCTGAGGACCGTAAAAGTAGTACCCTCGAGTTCTTGTAGGATATCCCACAAACAAACATACTTCTAACCTTGGTTCCATCTTTGTGGATTCAGTCCATAGAACATAGGCTAGGCAGCCCCAAGTCCTCAAATGCTGCAATGAATGCACTTGACCAGCCCACAACTCCCTAGATGTTTTAGGCACCGATTTGGACAGAGCAAAGTTGAGAAGATATATTTCCATTTGTATGGCATATCCCCAAAATGATTTTGAAAGGCTGGCAAAGGACATCACCGATCTTACTATTTCCAATAGAGTCCTATTCCTCCTCTTAGCTACGCCATTCTGTTGAGGTATTCGAGGAGCTAATAATTGGAAACAATTCCATTGTCAATTAAATATTGCTGGAACTCTCTAGATAAGTACTTACCACCTCGATCCGATTGAAGTTGTTTTAATGGCTTACCTAGCTGCTTCTCATCTTTGGCTTTGAATTCTTTAAACTTTTCAAAGGATTCACTCTTTTTACGCATCAAATACAAATAACCATATTTTGAGTAATCATCTGTAAAGCTTATGAAGTATTCATAACCGCCTCTAGCTTGTACGTTCATGGGCCTACACACATATGTATATATCATGTCCAGCGTAGATTCAGATTTGTTTCCTTTAGAAGGAAATGAGGCCTTAGTCATTTTTCCTTCAATACAAGATTCGCAAGTGAGTAATGGATTATTATCCAAAACCTGTAAGGATCCTATCCTTCACTAACCTGTCAAGTCTTTTCTGATTGATATGACCCATTCTTAAGTGCCACAGATATTTTGAATTAATTCTAGAATCATTGAAATGTCTTGGTTTTATTAATTCTGTGTTATTTAGTGAGTCTTTCATAGGTTCTATAAAGAACAATCCCTGTTTAATTGTTGCACTACAAATAAAATCCTTATTCTGATATATTGAAACAATATTTTCAAAATATAAGGAATAACTATACTTTATTAATCAAAAAACAGAAATCATGTTCCTTACAATCATTGGTATGTAATAAACATCCTCCAAATATAACCTATGACCACTAGGAAAGTCCAAGATGACTACTCCTACTGATTATGCTGAAATACAGGATCCATCTGCTATCTTTACTTGAAACTGGCCTTTAGGTAGTCTTTTCCTTTGCTGAAACCCCTGCAAAGAATTGCAAATATGGTTAGTGGCTCCTAAATCTAATATGCAAGAATCAGATAAATCTGCCACATTTCTAGTTCCTAAAAACTTAGGAAACCCATACCTTGTTTGCTTTTGAGGGAATCAAGGTAGATTTGACAGTTTCTTTTCCAATGGCCCATCTTATCACAGTGGAAACACTTTCCCTTGATGTTCTCTTCGGCCTTCTTTTTCATGGGTTAGGCATTGACCCTTGCTTTGGCCTTCTTTTTCATTAGACCCTTTTTCTTTTGCTTGCCCTTATCTTTAGGCTTAGAAGAAGATGCTACATTAGCTTTTAGCCCATGAGCCTTGATATTTAATATCTCCTTTGTACTCCAAAGAGTATTCATCAACTCACTCAAGGTGTAATCCTTACTGTTGAGCTCATAGTCTAACTTAAACTGCTGAAAAGAAGAGTTTAAGCTATTGATGATCATAATCATTTGCATGTCTACATCCATATCCGCCCCAAGCATCTCAGCCTTAGTGATCGCAGAGATTACCTTAAGCATGTAATCTCTAATCGGTTTACTAGGTTTTTGTCTAAGATTGTGAAAGGTTTAGATAACTTTCACGCTTACAAACCTGGTCTTCACACTAAACATCTCATGTAGGTGATGAACCATTGCACTAGCAGTTTTCATACAAGCAATTTGCTTTTGCAACATGCCACTAACAGAAGCTAGAATATAACACTTAGTAGTTTTTTAGCATTCTGCCATTGTTCATGTTGTTGGACTTACTTAGGAGTTGAATTTGTAGCCGGAGGTGCAGGCTCATTTTCAGTTAATACCCATAAAGTTCGTTCATATTGAAGAACAATGTCTAGGTTACATCTCCATTCATTAAAATATTCACCATTTTCCCATTTTTTATTTGTCAAAAGTAAAGTAAGTGGATTCATTTTATAGTGATTATGTCTGAAAATATAAATTATTAAAGAGTAAGTAAACCAGTGAACAATATTGGAACTTTGTATAAAATCACGATGCATGTATGCATGATGATAGATTTAACAAAACTTAAAAAACAATTAAATCTTTATACGACAGTTATTTTTCTTATCTATAATAGACTAAGCGACGGTGGGCCATCTTATCTATTGAAAGAAAAACTGGGATCGTCTCACTCTCAAGGCTACCAAGCATCTTCATGCCCAACTTTTTGAGAAGCATCATAATTTGGTCCGTACATTTATCAACAAAGCTACGATGGGCAGGCTATTTAATAAACTACGTTAAGTATATAACCATTTGATTCATCCACTAAAGGTACCTGCAAATCATGCCTTGTTGAGAGGTCACATTTGCTACCAATGAGCTGACTTATCTTTTAGGAGACCCAAACCATACAAGATCTAGGATTCATGCCCTCTAGTGGGGAGTAACACTTCACCACATGCAAATGAATCATCATTTGGAGACCGTGGACTCTCACATGAGCATCCTTTCCCACTCAATCTTTTTGGTCTTTAAGTCTTAAATACCATCTTGTCTAGAAGCAATTTATTAACCATCCTATATTGTTTCATTATATATCTCATACATAATGAATGCATGGCAAAGCCTAGGGTTGGTAATTTTCTAAATGACATGCAATCACATAATATCACATATTATTTGCATTCATTTATCCATTCATCATATGAACTAATAAGCCACATTTGATTGTCCATCCTAGAAACATACAAATAATTACATTCCTTTTAGGCCTAAAATATTTTTTTTGGACTTGGATCTTCCGCTTCGAACTCTTCGCTCATATGACTTGACCCATTTAGTAAAAAGTGTGTAATGGCTTTTCTTTTTCAACAAAGTTTTGATTTTCATAAAAACGAATTTGTCACTTTGAAAACAAAAATTCCAGCGTTAGTTTTTTTATCAAAACCGAAACTTGTCTATATGAAACAAAAAATCCAGCACTTGTTTTCCACCAAAACCGAAAGTTGTCCATATGAAACAAAAAAATAACACTAATTTTTTTAATCAAAACCGTAACTTGTTGTGTTATAAAACCAAAAATTTGTCAACACAAAATTCCAGCACTTTGGTTTTCTAACAACCGAAACTTTGCCAATTCACTTTAAACAAAACCGATACCTTACCTCTTTATTTCTTCATTGATGGCTTCTTCATCTTCATCATTACATGATTATATACATTACATAATTAAAGAAAACATAAAGATGAAACCAAGGAGGAAACATGACGATGATAGGCCTCCCTCCTTGTTACAAACCAAAAGAACAAAACTTACAAGGTAACTATAGAATCTATAGACAACTAAAAGAGCAAAACATACACCACATATATTTCATTCATAAAAAAATATGCAGCATGCAAAAATGATTGCCAACCTATGCATAAAATATAGGAACCGAAATCATGCATAATAAAAATGGCTCTAATACCAATTGTTGGATCCAAAAAAAAAACATTCATCAATTTGGAAGAAACATTAGATTTCAAAACTTTTTAGAAATCAAAATTTCAACGGGAGCAATATATCTAAATCAAAATACATAGCCACGCATGATATGGTATAAGGAAAAACATTTGCTTGATCACAATATGGAAAATATTTTTCGATCCAACATGATGAACATTTCTAAGATATTTCTTTATCTCTTCTTTCTACAATGAACATTTATAAATATTTCTTTAATAATGAATATTTTTGTTAAACCATGTTTTCATATTGAATTGTATTTATGATTTATACACGAATTAAGCGAGAGATAATTACTATCATGATATAGGTAGCTTTTTGTCTGATTAATTACTCATATTGCTTTCTAATATCACAAATATTTTGTCATCATAAAAAGGGAGAGATTATTGAACCAAGGGATGCTCCAATCAATATTTTGATGATAACAAACATAAATGCTACTAATAAGTTCAATGTTATATTGATGAGAAGGAAAATAAGAATAAGATATCATCATATCAAAGGATCATGAAAGAAAAAGATGAAGTTTGAAATTATAATGTAAAAACTAGCAATTATAATGACTGATTATAGAGTACTGGTTGACTGGTATAGCATATTGGTCAACCAATGTGCATTGAATGCACATATTCACAAACTATTAAGACTATGGTTGGCTAACAAAAATATTGGTACACCAATATGGCATATTGGTTAACAAATACATCAACCAATGTGATTTCGAATTCTTAGTATATCAGATTGATAATTTTGATGTATATTGGTCGATTAAAACTTTAAATGCTTAAACTCAATTTGTTTGATATAATTATGATTTAAACACTTCCTAAAAATATTATCTAAAGTTTGTTTGGAATATCAAAAGGCTTTTGTATTAAAACCAAAAGCTTAAATGTCTATTGATGAGTGAAAAACTCATGCAATAAAGTGATATAAAATGTTTATGAATCGTGAGCATTTTAGAATATCAAAATTGTTAAATGAGATTACAGTTAATATTACAAACTAAAGAATAAACTTGATACTCCTTGATCTTCCTTTATCCTTGAACTAGTCTTCACTTTATAAGTTGCAAACTTTATCTTTTCTTTTATCAACTTCGTGAACTATCTTCTTAAGTTTATGGTTATATCTTGTTCTCATATTCCTTTTTATCAAAATAATAAATCTATTAGTAGTACTTATGTTTTGTTATCATTAAAACAATGATTAGACCCTCATTTGGTTTAACAAAAATCCAAATCCTTTTGAAGCAATTCGCAATAATTTCTTCAAAGGTTGGCACTATAAGATTTATGACCTCTTGAAGTCACAAGCCTATTATTTTCATATCCTTGAAGAAATCATTTGTGTAAAAGTAAAGCACCATTTTATTAAGTTTGATAAAGCCAACCTTGTTTATTCCACTTATGAAATCAATAAAATCTTCCATCTTCTTGAGTGGGGACAAGAATCCTAAAAATATTGAAAAATTAAAGCTAGGTTCTCCATTAATATTCCATATTCAGCCATCTGTAGTTACTATGATTATTAATAAGCTTGGTTTAATGCTTTCTTATTTACCAATAACTCAAACCACCATTCATATATATTCTTTTTCAACACCAGAGAAAAATATAATTTTCCTTTGTTGTTCATTAGTTGGACAAAGTAGTATCACTATATATCTTAAATATTTCCACACAAAATTTATAAAGGATATAACACATTGAAAAATACCAGCCTAAAGACTAGAAATATAGATAAAAGATTACTAAGTTGGAATTTTAAATTTCTATCAACAGTTGGAAGGGCTCAATTGATCTCCTCAATTTTAAGCCCCTTTTATGTCTAATGGGTATCCCATTTATGAATCCTAAGCTCTATCATCAAATAGATTGAGAAGATCTTTAGATTTTTCCTATAAAATGGGTGAATAGATGGAGTATTGAATGCTAAAGTGAATTAGAATGAAGTATGTACCCCCAAAAGGCAAGGGGGATTAGGTTTTATACTTATTGAGGTAAATCTTAAAAGACCGATTACCAAAAAGCCCGGAGGCCCCTCAAGGATGAAAATTCACTATGGGTGCGATGGGTCAATAACTATTACATCAAGGATAAGAAATTTCGAACCCTCCAGACCAATAAAAATGCCTTTTCCACCTTGCTCAATATTCTCAAAATCAGAAGTTATATGCTGGAAAAGATCCAATATTAGGTTGGCAATGGAAAAAACACCAGATTCTGAAAGGACCATTGGTCCTCTTTGGTTTGTTAAATCTCAAGCAAGATCTAGTGCCTCTTAAAGTCATTGTCCAAGAGGAAGCCATAGTTGACTCAATCCTTTACAAAAAAAGAAGCTTGGTGAACTTCCCTTCCCATTTGACCATTACTTAATTCTAATTCAGCCACCTTTTGGTTCCAACAAAGGACTCAATCACTTGGAAGGGTTCCACCATAAATACTCCCCCTAACAAGTCCTTCAGAGAACTGTTTTGGATGAATTCCCCTAAAGTGCGATAGTTCCACCTGGTATGGAAAGGTTGTGCTCTCCTAAAAAAATTTTATACTCTATGGTTAGATATTAAGGGTAGACTATCTACCACTGATAGAGTAGCTAAATTACTATACATCCCTAATATAAGTGTGTAGTGTAAAAAGGAAACAAAGACCCTTGACCACATAATTTTTAACTGCATTTTTCTACTGAAATATTGCTCTGCATCATGCAAAGATGTAGAATTGGGCCCCCTAAAATATCGTGGATAGAAACAATCCACTGTTGTTGTAGAATTAGTCATGCATCCAAAGCTAATAAGAGAATATTGAGTATAGTGTTTGCTTACCCAATGTCTAGCGTATAAAAGGAACACAAGACAAGAATCTTCAAAGATCAACATCAGTCCTAGACAGATTCAATTCTAACCTTCTACAAAAAATTAGAGAACACTTGTATATACCCAAAGCAACCATTAACATGCCATCATAAAGGATGATTGAGTGGGGATTATAATTTGACCATCCCGTAACCTTCTGGAAGCCCCATAAAGGAAAAGGAAGAATATTCTGTGTAAGATCAATGAAAGAAAGAGGAGCATACCTGAGCTACGATGACAAGCCCTCTCTAAAGTCTGTGACATTCGTCCTCTAGGAACAGTAGTAGGAACCATGCAAAGGTGAAAATGCCCTAGAACCTAACAGAATTGTTAGAAGAGGAAAGTTTTAATTCTTTTGATTTGGGAATAAGCTTGAAACCTAATGACACCTTTTTTCCCAATTTCATTTGGGCAGACTTCTTGTAAGTTGTACACCTTATTATGATGTATAAAAATCTTTTTTTAATTTTTAAAAAAATATTTTCCTCCACCCTTACTATTTACATCACAACTCTTTATTTCTTAAGTAATGACGTAGAAATATGACTACAAGTTAGACCGTCAGCTCAATGTCAATATTGATCATAAAATTTAAAATAAAATAATAGGATGAATTTTCCCAAGGTCATAAAGCCTACCATTATGCTGTGAGAGAATGGTCAACCAACATTCTTAGCCTACTAGTCAAAGCATCAGTGAGCCTATAATATTTTTGCAACAAGATCTAAAACCCAAACACAGTAGATGCAACAACAATGGAAAAAGAATATTTTGAGATGATGAGACGATTATATAATTTTCAATCATCAACCTCCACTTCAGAAAATAATGAAGATCATTTGGAGCTAGAAAATGAAAAGATAAATTTGTCGTAAATAAATAAATAAATAACTAAGTAAAATTAAAAATAAAATGAAACTAAAAATAAAAATAAAGTATTAAAAATAGTTGTTGTTATTGTTGTTGTTGTTATAGTACTAGTAGTATTAATAATAATAAGAGATAACAATAATAAAATGATAAAAACAATAAAAATGATGATGATGATGATGAAGATGATGACGACGACGACGACGATAATAATAATAATAATAAACTCATGTATATCAACACTTTGAATGAAGTTAAAATCGTTCATAAAGGTCCTACTTGACCATCAGCAAATTGCAATAGTTGTTAGCTGACAGCGAATTAATATAGCTTATTTGACCAACGGATAATATCAATGTTTGGTGAAATAAACTGTTTATTATTATATGTTTATGTATAAAATGACCTATAAGAGTGTGACTCAATAAAAGATTTATAAGAAAATGAGTATTATATCTTAGTATTTTTTTGAATGTTCTCATAAGAATTTATGCTTACATTTCAATTTGATTCAGTCAAATCGTTAAAATTAAATAAATTAAAATATGTTTGCCTATGTTCAAAATAAAAATAGCTATTTAAATTAATGTTGGAAACTAAACTAGAAAAATGTAATAGTTAATGAATATAAAACTTATTTTTAATTATATGAAAATGTAATCCTTTAATAAAATTAGTCTTATCTTATATATAACTAAAACTAAAAAAAGATTTTTAATAATTTTATCTATTAAATTAACATTAAAATATTTTTCTTACAAAGAATAACTATTTATGGAAATATTTTTATGTTTAAAAATATTTAAACATATTATTTTAATTTAATGATTTAATTCTTCTTAATTACAAAATTTAATCCAAGTATTAATAAATACAATGAATGCAACTCGAAACTTTCCTGCCCAACCCAATCTTTGAATCTAACATTATAGAAAATTTTTCTTAGTATAAAATAATTTGAAAACAATTTTTGTATTGTACAATATTAAATCTAATGATTCTTGTTTTATTTAATTAAAAAGGAATAATTTTTAAAAATAATTATATCGATATAGAGCACAAAATTTTATTAATGAAAAATTTCAATTTGGTTCAATTTTTAATAAACCAAATGATTTTTTTTTTACTTTAACTTGAAGTAAATTGAGTTAACACTTTATGCTTATCTAGCTCTATCTCTACCTCTATCTTTGTCTTTATCTCTATCTCTATCTTTATCTCTCCTCTCATCTCTTTATACTTTGTAATAACTTTCGGACAAAATCATCTTTTTCTATCTTAATTTCTCTACCGTTAGAACAAAACATTCCTTATAAGAGCATTTTGAAAAATAACAGATTGAGTTTAATCCACTAACCCAATCAGTTAATTATTAAATATGATTATCAAGGATTTGACATAATTAGTCAGTCAAATTCCTCTAAATCTGTCCAAAGTAGATGATCAGTCGTTTCGGGAATAAGGCCAAGGTGTACAAATGATACCTGTGTGATGAGATAAATTGTAAAAGACGGCTATGTCCAATTTAACAGGAATCTTACAAATCGGAGAGCGTCACGCATTGGATTGAGTACATGTGTTTGGAATCCCGATCTTATCATCTGGTTTGCTTTTTTGAACTCGCTATCCTGATGATAGACAACAAAGAATTTGACTTGGTCTTTAAACCTTTACATGTGGAATACTAAAATTGCGAATTATACTCTCGATCTAATTAGACAGATTTTGGATGACCCCAGGTAGCAGTAATCGTAGCTCCTAAAACAGTTACAACTACTGCATTTTTTAAAAATTACCGGATTAGAAGATAAATAAGTAAAATAAAATATTAAAAATTTAAAAGGTACATAATGATTGAATAAAATTAAAAATATAAGAAAATGTTATTTTTTATTATTAAATAAAAATTAACTAATTTATTTTAATTTATAAAAACTTATTAATTTACAAAATTGATCGATTAATTAAAGGTTAAAATTTGAAACAAAAAATTGCACAGTTCAAAATTTATAAAGAATGTATTAAATTTTTTTAACCTTTGATTTTATCAGTATTTCTAACAATTTTGGTATCTCATTGTTCGAAAATTAACGTGATTAACAGTTTGGTCAATTTAACCTTTAAAATTTTTTAACCGTTTAATATTTTGGTTCAATTTACTTTAATAACTGTTGTTGTTAAAAACTATTTTTGTAAATTAATAAATTCTTATAAATCATAATAAATCAATTAATTTTTATTTAATAATTTCTTAATTAAACTTTAAAATTTTAAACGTAAAAGAACAATGTCATTTAATCATATTTTAAAATTTTGATTTTACTAAATCTTTATGACTAATACCGTTGAATCTTAAATTTTTTTTATCCAACGTCAGATTTTTAAAACATTTGTCTTTAATTATACAAAAACTTAAAATTAATGTCCCAAGGTTGCCTATTCCTAAGAGACGTGCGTCATGCACGTATGTTAATTTACGTGCTAAGGACTAGTTAAAGCTAACAATTCTTCAGGAGTTCTTATTCAGGATCAGTTTGTTCGTTAGCTATTTTCAAAATTGAAAATTAAAAAATTTTCAAGGATAGAGATAGAGATACTGAAGACTAGGGTAAAGTGGTTATTGAATTACATAATACTCAGATTGAGTTTATAAAAATATATTAAATTATAAAACTTAATAAATAAATATATAATCAATGTTTTGAAAATCAAACCAGTTCAGTTTATTACTTCAAATTTTTTGAAAACATTGCATATAATTCAAATGGCTAGGGAGGAAATCCAAATGTATTTATTTTGGTGGAATTTGAGTAGTTCTAAGTTGATGGTAGTTGGATTTTAAATAAAACAAGATACCAACTAATCAAACTCTCAGAAACTAACAAAGAAAAGTTTCTACAGCCTAGAACTGCGGGTGGTTTCTTGAACATGCTACTTTCTCTAATCTCTCATACCCTGAATCATCTTCATATTCGGATTAGAAAACCTACGTGACGATTGAATTAGAGTGAATAATGAGGCTCTAATTCTCATTGGATTGCCAGGGTACCCTAATAGGTCACTCAACAATTATTATCAGATGGCCAATCAGAGTTATAATCGACCTGAAGAACTCCTTGTTGTGCCTGTTATCCAAGAAAGAAAAGGGAAGATGAGCATTTTAGAAGTTAAAAACAAGAAATGCCATGCAAAACCTGACAGGATTGGGAAAGTAGAATGCGGTTAAGTACTAAGGAAACCAACCTCCATGAGTAGTCCTTGTAAAATGTCATTCTGATCAAACTGTTGAACGTGAAGAGAAGGGTCGTAGATCAACTGAGAGTTAGAATCATCATTCATCTCGCAAGAAACCATTGGCAGGTTCTGCGATTGATAGACAACATTTTCCGGTTTTACATATTCATGTTCTTTGTCAATTGAACCAACACCGAATGGCGATACGAGACTCCAGGATTGAGCAACGCCAGAGCTATCATTAACAGAAAAATCTGCTGCGGGAGTTTCTGAATAGTAATTTGCATCTTTCACCGCAGAATAGAGAAGGTTCCTTTGATCATTAAAAGGCGCTGCCATACTAGAGGCTGCACCTAGTGCAACAGGACCATTTGCTTGTAGCGAAGTTAGACTGTGCACTGGACTAAGGTAACTTTGCGTGGCTCGCATTTGGACATTGAACCTATTTGCTGAAGAAGATTGATCATAACCTGCCATTCTGTGAGGTCCTGAAGATGCCAAACGTTCATGATTATGCAGTTGAAATTCTTCCATGTTACGCAGATACTTGCGATACTTCTGAATACGTTTACAGTTGTAATAGTCAGTACATTCAGCATCAGAAGAAACTGAAATGGAAAAAATAAACCAAAATGGAAAAAAGAAATACAAAACTGAAGACCTGAAGATGGCTTGCGACATTTTCTCGAGTTATAAGGGGAACGTTCATTCTTTGCATCATTTCCAAAATTTTGGCTGGAACAGCATCTACAATCCAAAAACAGACATCAATCCTATGCTCTTTATCAAACTTAGGGCACTTTTAGATTGACAAAAGACGTGATTTTTGTTCTCTTTTTGGATCGAGGAATCAGCAAAGAAGAAAAACAAAATCTTAGAAAGAGTCATACTCTCAGGGCCAAGACGCTTGAAAGCTTCGACAAACTTCTCGTGGAGTTCTTTAGTCCAAACCAAGCGCTTCTTTCCCTTGGCAGCCCCATCTGAGCCCGAGTGATCAAGTTCGTCTTCATCGTCTCTTCTTCTTTTCAAAACTCTACCAATTTCTCCAGTTCTGGAGAACACAGCATTGGCACTGTCAGATTTTGAAGGATTCAATTCAGCTTCTTCATCTCTTTGCAGCCTCTTCAATTCCATGGAAGAGTTCATTCTCTTGCGACATACATGCTGCCACAAAAATTTAACGTCATCCATCCTTACAGGCTTGATCAGATAATCGCAAGCACCGTGGACCACGCCCTTGAACACGGCGTTAAATTCCTCATCCGATGACATTACTGGTATTGTAAGTCACAGAATTAGCACATTATGTGCATATAAAGTTGACTGTTTTAAATCATTATTCACGAATGGTTTCAAGAATCTGTATGTGTGTATACTTACTGACGACTGGCACTTCCATCTCTAACCCAATGATCTCCAGGAGCTCAAGTCCGTCCATGTCGGGCATATGCAAATCACTAACAACGAGATCAAACCTGTTCTTGTCCTTTCGTAGCATTGATAAAGCATCACTTGCAAGTCCACATTTTGTAACTGAAATTTCATTAGCCACATATCTTTAATATGATAGAATATTTTATATTCTTTAACTACCATGGAAACACAAAACACAATGAAAAGGTGAGAACTTTGCAATGTTAAGTCACGCGTCAAAAAATATTGTGTATGTGAAAAGGAACGAAACATGATCAGTAAACGGAGAAGGCAAGTAGAGCACCTTCGTATCGACAAACTCGGAGCATCCTTTCCAATATCGCAAGACAAGTCCGATCATCATCGACAAGGAGAACCTTCAAGACCTTGGAAAACACATCAGATAAACACTTGCATTCGCTTTTTTCTCTGGTACCAATGACATGTTGACGTTCTTGGAAATGAGAATTCATCTCTCACAAAAGGCGGCGGAACGGAATCGAAAGCGAGAAAACAAAAGAAAACGAAGACCCAATTCCTGGATAGTGAATTCCAGGAAGATTCATACCGTGATCCACGAATCCTAGTTTTGTGATTTATGCCAAGTCATTGGAAATGCTCTACTTAACTAAAAACCCCTAGTATATCTGCGTAGGTTTTTGAACAGTTAAATATCTCCTATAATATTGGACATAGTTTTGTTAATTATAAGGGGTCAGGATTAGGTGCGGATTCATCCACAGTGACTATGATGCAAATATAGATCGTGGCCCTTCCCCTTGGGAAGAACTTTAGGAGTGACTTTTTACTCTTGGAAGAAGTCCAAAGGTTAATGATGTGATTAGTCTCTGATTTCATCAATTAAGCTGCACGACACCGCATTCCCTTTGTGTCCCACCCAAACTAATCTGATAAAAAATTCAAAAATAAAAACAGAACACCCAAAACCTACGGAAATCCTAAGAGCATGGGGTTCTGTTAATGGTGAAGATGTTTCTAGAACTCGGACATAATTTGAATATTATTTAAATTTTATCTCATATGTATTAAGTTTTTTTATTAAAAATGTATAAATTTATCGGAAGGAAAAAAGATCATTTGAAACATTTTTTCTCTAAAGAAATAATTATCTCTATATTATTTGTTTTACGCAAAGAAACAATTTGTTATACGAGTACTCTCTTAATATCATATGTTTTTTTAATTCGAAATTGTTAATAGTTTAGATAATTATATTATTGTCCACTATATACCCTTTGACTGTCTAATTTTAATTTTCAATGATAAAAAACATGAAACAATAAATTTAAAATGCTTAATGACACTAAATCCGTTAGGCTATGTTTGGTTGGAAATTTTATTGATGTAAAGAAATAAAATATAATATTATTCCATCATTTAAGACGAGAGTTTATAATAAAATGAGATAGAAGATGAGAGTTTTATATTACATCTCATTCTATCGTAAATAGTAAAAATGATAAACTTCTAATTTGAGAAGTTTATAATAGAACATAAAATAATAAACAACTTTTCACCATATTATATTATAAACTCTTATTCCAAACAACATTTTACTATATTATATCATAAACTTTTTCATCCCTCCCAAACAATAATTTTCTAATATTACATCTATCTATATTATATTCTATATATTATAAATCATTTCATTTCATTCTATTCTATTAAAAATCTTACGTTCAACCAAATATAGCCTAATTTCTAATTTATAAAAGTTCCTTCTTGTCTGGTCTGGACAACAATTTTAATTTTAGAGATGATGGGATTTTCTTCAATAAAGTTTCCGAATGCCTATCATTAACTTTGCAAGTGGAATTTTCAGGTTATAGGCATTTTTATGCTTTATTCTATCAGCAATGATGAGATTATAAAATATTAAATGGACAATAGAGAGATTCAAAGAGTTTTAGCTTTTATATAAATTTTTAGATTTTAGATTTTGGTTTGACATTATCAAATTTTGTGATTTTCTAACTAAAAACTGACAGTACTTTTTTTAATTTTAAATTAAAAGTTTTACGTAATAGATAAAATGTGAAAAAACATGTTTCTTTAATATTATCATTGTGCTCACTAGTTCATTAAGTTGTGGAGGGGTTTTTGGTAAATTACCCCCTAAATAAGAAATTAAAATAAATAATTTGAAATTCTAGGGAAATTTTGGTCCTATAGTTATCAAAATTCGGTTAAGTTTGTTATTAAATTAAATATCCTATTTCACTAATGATTACAAGTCCAGACCAGAGATAATCGAATAACAGTAAGTATCATTACCTAATTTAGTGGTTGTAATTGTATTGTCTAGTCTCTTTGGAAAAGGTCTGTCCCTTACTCTTGAGTCTTTTATCCATCCAAGTCCAGTCTTCTATTGTCCTGTTCTTTCGATTGCTTTCGTTCTTCGTCACTTTAGATTTACGACGTCAGCCGTCTGCCGTCTTGCAGGTTCGTTTCCATCTCCTCTACTTCTGGCGATTTGTGTTATGTGTTACCCTATTTTTAGTTGAGTGCTACATGAATTCCAGCTAATTATAGTTAATTGAGTGATTGATTGTCGTCAAACCCTAATTTTTTCAGTTAGGGTTTGATATGATTAATGAGTTTATGTCTTCTGATAAATTGATTTCCGAATACTATTAAGTTTTTGCTATTTCATCCTTTTCTGGTCGGATGCTTATGTTTGTAACGTAAAGCATTATACGAACGAAGATGATGGAATGGGTATGTCTGGAAATAAATTTACCTGATGTTTCGCACTCTGAAACTTCTACCTAAGAATTTTCTTTTGCAGATTTGATATCAAGAGTTTTAGGGCTTAAACGAACTTTACTTCCTTTTTGCAAATTAAGGCCTGTTTGGTTGATGGGTTAGCAATGAAATGGAACGGAACATAACATACTTTTTAATTGAGGGTTTCATAATGAAATGGAACGGAATAGGGTAAAAGCGGAGGGTTTCATGTTACGTTGCATTATATCCTAAACAGTTAAAATAAGAAACTTCTGAGGAGTTTAGGATGGAACGTAAACTAATAAATACATACCACCTAATATACCCTCAATAATTTTTTTAATATCAATTATTTTTTAAACTCTAACCTCACATTTTTCATTTTTCCCTCTCTTCTTATCTCCGACACTCGTCTTCGATGACTCTTGCATGAGGTTCAGTTCTGGCGTACGACAGTTTAACCTTTGAATGCCCTCTTCACTCACTCATTAGAAGCTTAACCTTTCTGAGTCTCCTAGTTTTGTCTCTGCCATCTACTCCATGTTTATGGATATCCCCGAAACAGCTACAGCAATGACTGCCCAAAAGCACTTTTATTCGGTGTGGGTAGTCCCACCGGAGGACGTTGCATCGAGAGCTAAGAAGATGATGGAGGGTCTGCGGTCGAAGTTTGGTGGACCCCGGTTTGAGCCACACGTTACTGTTGTCGGAGCCATTGATTTGACGGAGCGCGATGCTTTGGACAAGTTTCGATCTGCTTGTCAGGGACTCAAGGCTTATACTGCCACCGTTGATCGTGTGGCGACGGGAACTTTCTTTTATCAGTGTGTTTACCTCCTGCTTCATCCAACTTATGAGGTGAGAGTTCGTAGTAACTTTGATTCTATAGAAAATGCTTCTTGTATTTGATTTGTGTGTTGCTTCATCCTGTGGATGCTAATAATTAATTTACTTACTTGGAGACACATCATTAAATCCCAACTTTGAATTTTTACTATGAGTTTGGACTTCGTTGTCTGAATTGATCTTGCAATGCTTTTGATCTAATGATTAACCGCCTCACATGTCATAATGGGTTGGCTTTGTGCTATTTTTCTCTGATGCAGTGAGCATCTCGGTTTTCTTCCTTTTTCATTCCAGGTAGTAGAAGCAAGCGAACATTGTAGTGGACATTTTGGCTACAAGCGCTCTACTCGTAAGTTCTTCTCCCAAGGGAAAGTTTTCTTTTTCCCCATCTTCTTAATTTTCGAGCTTTTGTCATCGTTTGAACTCAAACAGTATGTAAGTAGTGTCTCTCCAGAGGATCTTTGCATCTCTTGGTGATGGCTTTGTAAGTAGCAGGAAAGAAAATGCTTTGATGATTTTTTTTATGCAGAGATATATGCCAAAATTGATGCTGCCTATGCTTAAACCAACGTTTCAAGTTCTTGGGTTCTTTTTTTTAGGCATCTTCCTTGTTATATGAACGAAGTATTTCTTAGACTTTTGAAACATACACTGAATTATTAAATGGTTGATTTCATCGATAAAAGAAACTTCTGCTTGGACTCGCTGTTTGTATATATTCATCCTTTTGCTGCTGAACTTAAAATGTAGGAATTGGATGTTGATAGGTTAGAAATTTGACAAAGCGGCTATCAAACTTTTGTAGCTTTATTTTCTGTTTCTAGTTTTTGGTTTGAGGTGAAGGACTTTACGTAGGGACTGATTTTTCCAAAGCCTCCCAGTTGAGAATCTCTTAAGGATTCAACTTGTCAATTTACATGCCTAATACTCATTTATTGCTCCTTATACTATGGAAATTAATTTCGTTGGATTTGTTCATATCAATCCCTCAAATTCGAAGCTCATTATCATGCTATTTGTCATAATTTGTTGGAAATTACTTTCGTTGGATTTGTTCATATCAATCCCTCAAATTCGAAGCTCGTTATCATGCTATTTGTCATAATTTGCTAACAATTAGTTTGGGTATCATTATAGCTTATATGCCGCATCTTAGCCTACTTTATGGGGATCTAACGGATGATGAGAAGAAAAGAGCGGAAGAAAAAGCTAATAAACTTGATGATAGCATCAACGGTCTGACCTTCAAGATAAGTTGGCTTCAATTGTGGAAAACAGACACTGAGGACAATACTCTGAAATCATGGGAAAAAATTGCAGAATGCAGTCTCAGTTGTAACTAGTTAGTAGTCGTACTATTTTGAGTGCTTTGGTTATAAAGGTGTGTACTCGTCTGACTGCTACTTGCAATTTGGCATTGTCAGAAAGCAGTCAGATTTATGTATAAATTTTGCTAAAGTGACGTTATCAAAAGATCTGGTAATTGTAGGGCTCTGTCCGGTTTATTCAAAGATTGTTTTCATGGTATGTACAGTGGTGTGATGGCCCAGACTTTTTGATACACAAGATCTTCAAAAGAGGCGGGTGTAGAACATACTTATCTCTATATCAAGACTGGTAAATACTCAGACACTCAAACCCTCAACTTTCAAGAAAGAGAACTCAGAGATGAACATCCAAACTGATATTCATATTATCAAACTAAAATTGAAAGTGTAAAATTGAAAGTGTTTATAAATAAAGAGAAGCCTTGCTTTTATAGATGAAGTAAGGGTTACAAACGTAAATTTACCTAAGAACATACTCTGTGACTACTTTAACAAAGTAAAGTACAATGATTTTTACTTTAATAAAGCTACTTTAACAAAAGTTTAACTACTTTTTAAAAAGTAAGCAGTAAAAGAATTTACTTTCCTAAAAGTAAACAATAACTTGATAAGAAAGAATCTTGGCATATTGCTTGTGGGCTATGGCGATTCTTTTTTATCAAAAACTCCAAAAGAAAAACATGACAAAATTGGAAAGCTGGTACTCCTAAAATGTCATGTCCTATAATAATGGCATTCAATGTATCAATAGTCACGAATAGGTTCATGCCATGATTGCAAGTTAGACTGTGAGTCTAGATCACCTGAGCTATCAGAGTGACTTGGAAAAGTCTTTTGTCATTTACTAGGATTGAGCTCACATTGGTGAAGGTCATGCAGGAAGTGATTTAGCTCTTCTTCATTATGATTATAAGGATCATCATTAGGGTCTTAAGCATCTTGGAAGATAGAGTTATAAGGCTGTGAAGGTCCTTCACTATCTGGGACTGATTCTCCTGTGTCATATTGGGGACTATTGGAACCTAGAATATCAACTTTTGGTGCTTCTGATTCACCCGGAACAAATTCACCCAGATAAGATCCAATAGAGGTGGAGATAATAAGTATGTCAGGAAAATGATTTATCTCCTTAAGAAAATCTTGTAGTGATTGGAGCACATTGTTTTGATGTCCTAGCCAATACAATGAAGTATGGTAGAGAAGGACACGAGGTTTACTGTAGAGAGGTCCATTATATCTTTCTCGATATGGTTGATGAATGGCAAAGAAACAATGTGTAGATTGTCGTCTAACAAAGGTTGTCTATAAACGATATTGATTGATCACCATAGAACATTATTGCTTCCATTGAGTTATTGGTTGGAACCATTCAAGAAATGTCCATAATAGAGAACTTGCATTACTCTAATCACAAAGATTGTGTAACATCCCGTTACCTATGGGAGGATAGAATAGTAAATATGAGCAATAAATGAGAGCTTAGAAATGCATTTTTCATGCTCATGCATAATATGACATACAAATACACATGATTAGTGAAGGTCTTGTACATGAAAATAATTGTACATGCATTCATGAATAATTCCGGGTATAATTGGATTGAATTTTGAATTTTTGAGAATTTTGAATATTTCTGCATTGAAAATATTATTGGTTAGTGGAATTGTGAGATTTATGAATTTTGGTGAACTTAGGATTTATTTTTGTAATTTATAAAATATTATGAAAAATAGGAAAAAGAGGAGAAGAAATCAAATGAAGATTTGGAAATAGTTGG
>JANIIA010128135.1:0-26406 GCA_027478495.1 Erythroxylum alaternifolium
ATTACTTACATTAAACAAGTTACATCAGGGCTTGGAATAACAAACAACATTATCAATCCTAGAACAATCCACGTCGGCATTTACATGTATGTTCTTGGTTACTCCTTCTTGATTGGTAGGTTCCCTCACATGTACTGTTAAAACACGTTGCCAACCAGTCAAAGTCAATGAATGATAAAGTTATTAGAGATATGTCCCTCATTACTATGGTCATAGTTAAAATTTGTGGTTTTTAGACAAAACCACATGAAGGGGTTTAGAGAAAGTGGTGTTTAGTTCGTTGTTTCCTGAAATGAAAAGTTACAAGCAGTTTTGAACTAGATTCCTCAATAATTGTATCGTACAATCAGTCACTTATCTTCTATCGCAGGCAGACTAAAGTTGTTCACTCCGAGATGTCGCAATTGTTGTGCGAAGCCTTCCTAAATCCATGTCAAGATACTAAAGAATCCAAACTAGCAATACCTATTGATTGTTGTTCACCATTATAGAAGTATACATGACTTGTCACGAACGAATTCATTGACTCCATTCAACCATTGTAAAGATAATTAAGGCTATGTTTAGTAGGGATTTATTAATGAAATGAAATAGAATGTAATATTATTCTATCGTTTAGAACGAAAATTTCTAATAAAATGAGGTAGAAAATGAGAGTTTCATATTATATCTCATTCTATCCTAAATAATAAAATGAAAAACCTCCTATTTGAAAGATTTAGGTTGGAATGTAAAATAATAAACAACTTTACACTATATTACATTATAAACCCTTCATCCAAACAACATTTCACTATATTACACTATGAACCCTTCAATTTCTCCCAAACAACAATTTTATAATATTACATCTATTTATATTCTATTCCATTCTATTTATTAAAAACTTTACATGCAACCAAATATAGCCTAAGAGAAGAGAAAATTGTATAGGTTTCGGGTCCAGTCTATTGTTATTCTTATGTCTAATTAATAATATAAGATTCATTTATAATATTAAAATATGTTAGTATGTATTTTTTAAACAAAAATTAAATAAAATTTAGAATTTTTTAATTTAAATTTTATGTAAAATAATTCTATAATATTACAGTTTTTTTAAAATTATAATATTATGGTTGTTTTTAACGTCACTAAATATTAAATTTTAAGTCAAAAATTCGACTTTTCCTAAATTAAAGAACTTCAATAATGACTTCCATCTTTGTCAGTAGACTTTTGTTATGACAATCCCTTATTATCATAAATAAACATAAACAGTGACAATAAATATAACTGAGCAAACGTTTGTACAATTTAGTTTTCATTACCAAATAATTTAAATCAAAATTAAAAGAAAGTTAATAATCCCTACACTTTCCTCAATAATCTAAGTTGAGATATACTTTTACTGAAAAGGAGATAGTTTCATTTTTTACATCAAAAGAAATATTTTTTAAAGAACCAATAAGAGTATGTATCAAGATTATATATCTTTATCTTTTATAAGAATAGTAAAGGAAATATATATTTCGCACATTTGTATTTTAGTGAGATCTACTTTTAAAATAATATTAAATTCATTTAAAAATTTAAATTATATTTTAATTCATAATTAAAATAAATAAATATTAGTTACCCTAAATAATATTTCTTAATCGTAATATTCTTAAGTTTAATTGAAAACTAAAGTCTATCCCAAAATCAAAATCGTAATCCCGTGCCTGAAAACAAAATCAAACTAAAAATAACAACCTTTTGCAGTTTGATATCTACATTGGAACTTCTCCATAAATGCTTGGGTTGCTTCCTCTGCAAAAGGTCTTTAGGACTGGCAATTAACCTAATTTTGCTTCAGAGATTTTTATCAAATAGTTCTAACTGTCATAGCCTTGAACAATTACCTGTTTCTGCTAGAACCTCACCATGTGGTGAACTTGTGTTAAGTGTAAGTAACTCTAGTTTAGATAGGTTTCCAGTTTTTGTAGGAACTCATTGGAAGTAAGGTCCGAGGTGATGAGGGGAGACAATTTCCTATGAACTATGAATTTCTTCAATCAGGTTCCATTAGAAAGGACAAGAATTATTTTCTCTTTTAAACACTTTAGAATGTTAGGATTCAACTTGTATTTTAGTAAAAAATACACTTACTGATAGAAAATAGGAAATGTTAAAAGAGAAGGAAAGCAGAAAAATAGAAAATTAAGTTATTATTAATCCATACATCGGTTTGTTTTTTCTTAGTGGATAGAGAACCGAGGTTATGGCACATTCTTGATGAAAAAGAAGAAATCGCAAGGGATAACCTTCCAGAGTTTTGGAATTGAGAAGCTTAATTGGATGATACTTTTGAGCAGATGGAAAACGAAACGGAAGAGGTGATGCATTTTCTTTCACTTTTAATGACCTGTGAAATGTTGACTGGGTTTGGGTGTGGTGTGCATGGGTAACATGGGCCTCTTGCATGTATAAACTGATAAGCAATATGTCATGGACTAAAAACCTTGGCGATATGCGGAGAGAAAATGTAAAATGTGAAGAGACGTTAAGTGAGAAAGATGGAACCGGCTAATCACACCAGACAAATCTAGGCGCAAGACGAACATAAAGAAACAGGGATTTGGTAATCATCCTGGAATCATGCCTAATATTGTGATTTATAGGATTCTGGCAGAGGCACCTCTTCATTTTAGGATCAGTTCTTTTGTTCCCGAATTCCTGTCCTCCTCTACCTGGAGCCCTTCAGCCATCAAATTTATTGCAATGAATAACTAAAGGAGCTTGGAGCTTGCCAACGAAACTTGTTTTGCTTAGTCTAATCCCAAGCAGATTATGCCTTCATTAAGTCTTATAGGTTGTGAAGAACGCAAAGACTGTAAAACTGAAAATGAATGGAAAAAAACCTTCTCTAGCATGTAATTTAAGGCAATGCATGTTTCTAAAGATGTAGCGGGAAACTGCTACCTTCCTTCCTACTCAAATTCCAATCTAAGAGCATAACGAAAACCATGTTATATAAATTGCAACTTGACTCCCATCGTAATTGGGTTTCATTTGTCAGATAGGCCCAAGACACTCATGTAACGGATGCATAACAATATTGCCTAAAGCAGCCTCGACAAGACTGCTACAATCAATACTACTACATCCTAGTGCAATATAAGTGTAGGTCACAAATAAGGACCACAAGGCAGAAAGGTACCTGGGATGCGTTCCCTCATTATTAACACTACTAAACCATCCATGGATTCCGCAACCCCCAACATACAACCAAAATTGACCGCTATATTCTAATCAAAAGTGGGCGTTCATTCTAATAACCAGGTAAGTAGTAACCCAACAAAAAACAATCAAAACCATATAAATGCAGAGGCCGATGAGCAGAAAGTGTACTATTATGCAAACTAAAGGGTCTATGCATCCACGGACATTACAGGCATGACACAGATTTTAAGGTCTGTCTGGAATTATTTAACACAATATGTGATCCTATCCAGAGAGGGTAGATTTCAGGTCTCCATTGTTGTGGAGATCCTTTACAGTCTCGGAACCTCCTATCAGATCCCCTTTGTAATAAAGCTGAGGATAGGTTGGCCAATTTGAGAAGACCTTTAGACCCTGCCTGACTTCCTCATCAGTTAAAATGTCGAAGGACCCGAAATCTATACCCTCCTCCCTCAGAGCATTCACAACCTGGGAACAAAACCCACATCGAGGAGCATCAGGAGTACCCTTTATAAAGACCATCACTGGTGAGGAAGTAATCAGACTCCTTAACCGATCTTCAATATTCTCTTTTGGAACAACACCTTTCTCAACCAAAACCCTTCTAAGTTCTCCACTTTTCTGCATCTCGAGCACAATATCTGACCCGCCAATGAGCTCACCCTTAATATATAATTGAGGATAGCTAGACCAGTTAGAATAAACTTTAAGGCCTTGACGGACTTCATCATCAGAAAGAATGTCAAAACTCTGGAAGTTGACCTTTTCTTCTCGAAGGATTTCAACAACCTTCCCACTGAAACCACACTTTGGTTCATCAGGTTCTCCCTTCATAAACAACATAACTGGGCTAGAATTGATCAGGCCTTCCAGTCGAGAAGTCAGGCTTACACTTAACCCAGTGGATTCTGAGATGCCACCCTTTGCACTTCCACCTAAACTGTCTTTCGATACATTAGAACCAATAGAATCAATTCCATGATCCCTGAATATTTCTTTTAATTCACCACTCTCATGCATTGCTATTACTATATCACTTCCACCAACAAGCTCTCCTTTGCAATACAGCTGCGGATATGTTGGCCAGTTGGAGAACACCTTCAAACCTTCACGAACCTCATTGTCTGATAATATATCAAAAGTTTCAAATTTAACATTTTCACCCTTCAGAACATCAGCAACTTTCCGGCTAAAACCACACCTAGGTGCTTCAGGATTCCCCTTCATAAATAGCATGAGAGGATGAGAGTCAACCAGTTGCCTCAATCGTTTACTTAATGCATCGCTGAGACCGGGTTTCACTTGGTTTGCAAGTTGGGAAGAACCGTTGTCTTTAGCAAACTCTTTGACCGTCTCAAGGACAGTGGGCCCAGCAGCCATACCAAGGCTGGCTGGAACCGCAGGTTCTCCAGGGTTAACTGACCCAGCAACTTTAGCAACTTTGTTGGCCAAACTCGAAGGATCCGCACCTTCCAGTTTATCAATTTCCTTGCCATCCTGATGAAGAAAATACCTTAAAGCTGTTTCATCTATATAAAAAAAATTATCAAGGGTAAAAAGCAATCTCGCCAAGGTTAAATCAAAATTCGTCCTTATAAGGATCATAACTGTTTGAACATTATTAAAACATACATATGATAAAAGAGTTAACACGTCTACAACCAATTATTCTACTCATTCCCGCAAGTATTCCTCTGTCATGTTATTCCTGTCTCTAGTTGATTAGTCTCTTTGTTCCACATTACATAGTCAGAGTTTACATTTCTTTAGGACCTTTTCCTTTACCAAAATTGAATTCTTGGCAACACAATCGCAGCAGTTAAAAAAAATATAAATCAACTAATAGGCAACATCACAAAACTCAAAGATAGAAAGAAAAAGTGAAATTGGAGAAGGTGGAAAGATTTAAGATAGGACAACCTTGAAGAAAAGGAAAAAAGGCACAGCAGAAACAGAAAAAGCCTCAGAAATCTCCGGCTGGTCTTCAGCCTCAACCTGCAAAACCAAATCACCCATGAAAACAATGAGAACAGAAAAATAAGAAAAATTTAATTATGCAAACAGAGAGGGAGAAAGAGAAAGGACCCTAAGGAAGTGGGCATGAGGAAAATCAGTGGAGAGGTGGGAAAAGAGTTGGTCCATGTGCTTAGAGGCCTCACACCATGCGGCCCCGAAGTGCAGGAAAACAGGTGCAGCGGTAGAGAGCAGGTTATCAAGCTCCGCCTTCGACTTCAAGTCCTTGACGAACCCACCCATATTGGCTTTGGCTTCCACCGGAGAAACACAAAAATCAATCTCTGTGCGTGTGTGTGTGTCATAAAATGAAAGGCTTCAGGAATGAAAACCTAGACAGTTAAATAGACAAGTTTTTTTTGAATAATATTATTATAGGCATAGATTGCTTGCTTGCTGGGCCAGTGAATGTAACTAACGAGTCAAAAATCAACCGTGGACTTCTTGTGTCCTCTCCTTTTCATATTCGCTCTTTACTATTGGCCCTTTAGGTTTTATTCACCAGCTCAACTCCTTACATCTTAATTTGTTCCCATTCTGTTTTATTAAAGCTTATATATATATATATATATATCGAATTCACTCACATCTTCCTTTATTTTATTAAATCTCAATCTTCCTTTATTCTATTAAATCTCATTCATATATATATATATGTAGAGTTCACATAAACATATGAATAAAATTTAACAAAATATGATTAAAACACCATAATTGAAACAAAAAATTTGATCTCCTCACCCCTTTAAATTTTGAAGAAAGTTACCAGATATATTAATCCTCATTTACATTTGATATATTACATACGTTTATATATAAAGCAATTTAGAATTCGTGCTTGCTTGCTTTCTAGTTTCTACTAACAATCACTTACAACTCTTCATCCAATAAACAAAACTCAGCATCATCAACCTCACATTCATTTTAAAAGGAAAAGTTGAACAGAATGGCTACAGAATCTCTTTCAACGATAAGACATGCTCTCCCTTATGGTGATGCAGCTCAAGTACAAATCTTTGCAACAAAAATTCCAACAAACAAGTGGAATTTCAACAATTTATACATTAGTTTTTTAGCAATTTTATGATTCAGGATCCTCTTCAGGCACAGAAATTGTTTGTACTTGAGTTGCAACGCAGGATTCCTAGGACTGAAAACCTCAAGGGTGGGCTTTGGAAGAATCAATGAAACACATCTAAAAGACCCCATTCTTACAATTATGTTGCTAGGATAGGGGCACCACAAGCAGCAGGAGCATGCTTTCCCTCTTTATAAACGAGGTTCCCTCTGACAAAAGTTGCCAAAACCTTCCCACAAAGCTTGGATCCGAAGTAGGCTGAGATGCTCTGTGAATGAAATTAAGAAGTCGATGTTTCAAATGGCTCAGAACTAATTAGGGGGCATGCATATAAGATAAAATAACTTTAGTGATGTTTTCAATGAAATTCTCTTTACGTGTATTAGAAACATGAGATGGAGAAGTCAGTTTGCATACAGGATGTTTCATGTATACAGGAAGATCATCATTGATCTCAAATTCTACACTTGGCTCCCATACAGCGATATCTGCATGTTTTCCAACTGCAATAGCTCCCTACAAAATCCAGTACAGAATCAGTTGGCATGTCTGTTGAGAATGGCGATAAGTGGTAAATCTGCATCACCTTCAACTCTTGTCCAGCAAGCTTCGCTGGCCTCTCACTCCACCACATTGCCAACCGTTCAAAAGTTGCTCCATAGTTCCTCCCATACGACCAAGTCACAGGAAGGATGAACTGCACATATTATGATTTTTAGTCCTAAAAAGTAGGAAAAAGCAGCAAAATGGAACTGACTCTTCATTGTTTTATCACCACACAAATAAAGAAACAACTTAATTTTTTTGATATCTTATTCTTTGGAATATATGCTCCCAAATTTTATTACCATAAAATTCCAATAAAGTCAATAACCACAAGGAACAGCTGAGAGATGATAAATGAATGGAAATGGATTTCAGGCCTAAACTACTAAATAGGCAGTGAATCCAGAATTACCTAGTAACTAATGATATACTCATCCTAGTGAACAAAATGCATATGCGGAGCGGCTGAAAATCTTCAACCGATGACTGATTCCACATCACAACCCATTAGGTAAATAATGAGGTTTTCTTTAGCACTTGACAAATTAATGAGATTATCAATGGCCACGTTCAATGAAAGGTCCCAAGCCACTATTAAATAGTGAATGGAGGATCATACCCGAAAAATTTCACATATTTGAAACAGTTACTAGGTTGATATGAATGACAAATCAGTAACCTGCAAAGATGATATACCACCCCAAGCCCTTAGGAAATCACCCTCACTAAGGAGTTTGAGCTCAGGCACAGTTGGTGAATGATCAGAACTTAACATGTCAATGTCTCCATCCTGAAATATAATTTTGAAGTAAAGCGACTAAGAATCATGAAAGTTGAAGAGAAATTTGTGGATCCTTGAATTTTTACCTACCAGAAGAGCCTTCCATAGCATTTCTTTATTGGCTGCATCACGGATGGGTGGAGCACATTTAAAACGAGTATCTCCATCTTGAATCTCTTCCGCTGAAAAGGCCAGGTAATGAGGACACGTCTCAACAGTTACACTGTCCCCGTCATTTTTTGCACTCTGTGCATAACATGGCAAAGACTTCAAACCAATTTTCCTTGACTAAGAAGGTTCTTTCATACAACACAAGGAAAATTTAAAAGATAAAGGTTAAGCCTATGCAAATACATCTGCTTGATTTCCAGTTTTACATACTATGGTATGCACTAATCCAATAAATGCTACCAAGAGTAACAATCTATGTGAAAGTATGAATGTAAAGTAAATAACAGACCTGACAGAGAAAAAAGAGTACGAAATGGTAATATTCCAAATAACCTCCTCAAGCTGGAAACTGATGGAATAAAAAGTAAGCAGATGAAAGAAATTACCCGCAAAAGCTTCAAGGAAGAACCTGCATCAGACAAATGAACAATATGAAGATGAGCTCCTTCTGCTGAAGCACCAGTTCTTGTGTCTTTAGATACAGTTAAGAGCTCGCTAATAGCTGCCTCCTCCCTGGTTAAGAAATCAAGTATCATCCACTCTTTAGCACTAAAAGAAAAAGATGAAGCTAATTAAGCATTTATAATAAGCTTATAGATGAAGGGCATGGCAAATTTGCCTCTTTTGAAATGTGAAAAGAGATCAAGAAACTGGAAGTATATGAGTTAACTACCGTTGATTGATTTAGTCTAAGAATTACTCAGATGTTCCTGCCATAAACAATTTACATGTAAGTTCTAAATTTTGTATTTCCTTAAATGGTAAAGGATTCATTAGATATAAACCATGCTCAAGTCATTGAAATAGCACATGTTGTAATCAATCACATTAATAGTACTTCATTTGCACCGCTTCAGATATATACCCAACAGAATTGAGGTTTGTTTAGACCAACAGGAAATGCATATATCAATGATTTTTAACTAGTTACTCGGACACTAGCCCACATGGCCATGACAATATTTTACCATGATGGTGGCCTTGTCTTAAGATATGCAGAGTAAGATCGGGGGTTATCTGCACCATCTTCTGAGTAGATTCCAGAATCTTGCTGAATCTCTGCGTGAACAAGTAAAGGTCTTCTATATTTTGCCAGAACAGCTAGTCCCTCCTGCAGAAGCATATGATAATAACCTTATCAAAAGACCTCTTTTAAGTGTTAGAGGTCCTTCTCTAGACAGACTCAACATTTGAACTAAGAACAAAATAGAAAATAGAAAGAACAGTTAAGAGATCACAGATATGATAAGGTAATATATTAAATAAGTGATGCTGGAAGATGCTTAAGGGCTAAACCTTGATATGGCTGGCATTGGTCATAGGGAAGTCGTTGATTCCTGAAGGACACATAAAAGACTACAAAACAAAAAAAAAAAGAAGTTGGAATGAAACAATCAGATAATCAGGACCAAGAGAAATCAGCTGACATAACTTTTCTTCGCAAAATGTAAATAGACGTCAGGGAATATTGTTGCAGGTGTATCAAAACTGAAAAAGATGGAAATAGTCTATCGATAGTTTATGGTACAAATTGATAACAAAATAAAGTCACAAGAAAGCACTCACATCTTGGTTCACATTTAAGAATTAGTTTACAACAATCTTGACGAAGAGATTTCTTGTAGGACTATATGTTAAAAATACTACCAAATAGCATACGAAGATCATTGACACATCCTTTTAGGATGATTACCTTCAATCCAAGAGCACCTGCATTTAGAAGACCTTCAAGAGAGCTTCTGTTGAATGCATTTTCAGGAACTAGGCCCCCCCAAAAACCTGTTTATGTCAAAGTTCAGACGTATATCCTTAGAAAATTGGTATAAGTGCAGCCCCAAAAGAGCAGATTGTTTCAAGAGCATACCAACATCAACATAGATATTATTTGCTGCAGCCTCAATCTATTCATGTATGTCAAACAAAACAAAAACCAGTAGTTAGTCAAATAATCTCATTTTCAACAAGCAAAAGATAGTGCATATAATCATGATGAAGGGAATAGGAAAAAGATCTTCATCAAAGCACAAAAAAGGTCCAAGTGCATGAAAGAAACATGTTTAAGCTTTGCAAGATCTTTTAAACCAGATGCAGTAATGCTACTCACAGTAACGGATTCTTAGATGAGCCTCCTCACCTTGAGCCTTAGAGTTTGAGCAGAAACAGTCGAAGGGAAACTGTTTAGAGGCATATCAATCAGTGTGGTGACACCACCTACAGGTATATAGTAAAATGGGGTGAACACAATAACATCAAAACTAAGTGTAAAAGGGATTGTACAGAGCTTAAGCATTTAGTACTTAAAAAGGACAAGGAAAAAATGCAGCATGGATCTATATTAGCATCCCTTGTCTCATCTCAAATCAGAGTGCATTGTTAAATCACAATGAAACATAACTTCTTCTCATGAAAGATTATCACTTGAGGACTTTTCTCCTCGATCAATTAGATGTGCATTCAAGTGCTAACAGCCATAAGAAATTACCAGCAGCAGCTGCTTTAGTCCCTGAAGGAAATCCCTCCCATTCAGTTCTTCCAGGATCATCAAGATGCGCATGCCTGCCATGGTCATGTAATATCATATTTCTCGATTATGTTTCACCGGTAAGAACTAGAAGTAAGGAAATAAAATTTCGGTAAAAAATTTCATCGTACACATCAATCAAACCAGGCATAAGAACAGCTTCTTTATAATCAAGTATTTGGTCTGCCTTGGAATTTCCATGAAAATCTTCTCCCTTAATTATGGCTATGATGTACCCGTTCTTTACCTCAACTGTTAAGTAGCAAGAGTTTATCTAAGTAAAGGTTACAGCACAGCATAACAAAACAGCAATACCAACAAGATCAAGTAGGAAGCTAGCCGTGGTGGCACTATCAGATGTTACCATTTGATTGATTGCGTATTTAGAAAGAGAAAAGGGACCTTTGTGCAATCTTAATAGCTAAATACACACCTTTGCAATCAAATATCTGTTTGTACATCTGAAAACAAGTGAAACTAAAACAAACCTGCACCAGATATGATCCCTTGTGGTGTCACAATCCTCTTGCTGGTTAGGAAGTAGTGGCTGTGACGAAGAAGGCTGCAATCTGTGTGAGGAAGCTGCAAAGAAGGGCATTATGCTAACCTGAAATTCATTCGCGCTTGACATATATATATATGAAGCCATCAATTTGCTCAGTTCCAGGTCCCAGGAAAAATAATTGCTAAAAGTTTAAAGAAACCCACTAATCCAAATTGACAATCCGTTTCACATAGTTGCAGTGCATTCATGTCACATAATAACTTATCAACAACAACAAGAGAAGATCATAAAAAGGATGAACGCTACAAAAGCCAAAGAGAGAAATAGCTCCCATTATCAGCTGCAAGGATAGGAACCCACAAAACGGAAACCTACCCACAAGACAACTACCGAACTTACAGTTGACTCCCAATCCCCAGGAGTGTTATCATGCAAAAAAAAAAAAAAAACACACACACACACACATACGCACAAGCATATTAATAGCAACATGCACTCACCTTGGAGGAGTTGTGAACGTAGAAGTAGAAGATAAAGGAGGCAAGAAGAGCAAGCAGAGGTAGCAGACGCCACTGAACAGGGTCCATTACCTTCCCAACTCAACACTAATGACAGCTTTCTCTCAATCTGTTCAATTCCTTGTCAGTTTCCGATTACACTTCAATCACAGCCTCGTGAAGTTGTTGTACCAGATCTCCTGTGTCTTTCTATCATATTCCATTAAATATGAAGTTGTTCTGCCGCACCACTTCCCTCTGAATTATTAAAAGCGATTAGTTTTTACTTTGCAGCACTATAGAGGACAGTAGTACTTAACACTAACGGCACCCAATCTTAGGACGCCACGTATAGTATAAAACAGAAGAAAAGGCTTATCATCTCTCATCATTTTTCTGTTAAACACCTGTCATCATTTGTGCATCTTCGTATCGGGTTGCAAATAGTAAGTTAATGAAGATGGAGCAAGACAAATGTCGTACTGTAAGTTCATTAGTGATAAATAAAACCAAGATGTATAAGGGAGTATACAGGATGGGATCTGATCGTTTTCCTTTTAGTTCCATTTGATTTTGCGAATACGCATTAAGGGAAGATGTTGGAGCGAATTGACATTACAAATAATTCCAAGTTAAGACTTCAATAATACTAAGAGATATGAAATAGACTGCATTTGAAAAGTTAGGGGAGTAGTAATTAAGAATAAAGAAATTGAAAGAGTTTCTTTTTATCAAATTTATGAATTTCTATTTAAAAAAACATTAAAGTAAAACGAGATTTAGGCAATAGGAAAAGGACATACTATAAGTACAATTATTATTGCCTTTTTATTAAGGCAACATAATTTATACCATTAAATAAAATGGTGCGTGTAAGGTAATATAAAAAATTTTATAGGAAACAAAATGAATAATGTTACGTAAATTTTTGACTAAGACAACAAAATAGTTTCAAACTATAGTAACAATATTAAATGGATAAAACAACAGTTTGAATAATGTTGCTTTAAGTTTTTACTAAGGCAACATAACAGTTTCAATTTATAGCAACAATGTTAAATAGATTTTGCAACAATTTAAGTCTTTATAAGAGAATAAAGGGATTGTTTTATAAAACAATTTGTAACAATAAAAGTAATAATTTATTATTTTGCTATCAATAATATGTTCATGGAAAAGCAAATTGTTGTCATTAAGTAGGCAACATCTATATATACATTAAAAGCAACACACATACATTAATGTATGTCTTAATTACATATGTATTATCAAATATAAACGACCAAAAACTTGCATTTATATATGTTATATAGTCCATAAGGACTTGTAAAAATAAATCTTTGACATATTCAAAATACAAAAGCAAAATTTCAGTTGCTAAAATATTCATATATATCATGTTCCTCCATTTCATATGGAATATAAGTGAATTAATTTAAATATTAAACAAAACCAACACATGTGGGCACTTCAAAATCCTTCACCAAGTACTTCCTTATCCACTCCTAATAATCACTTTCTTAAAAAAAGAAAAAGAAATAGGAAGTATATTAAAATATAAACTGCTTTATTTTGAACTCAATTTAATCAAGACAAATAATATAGTTAAAAAAACTAACAACACAATGATTCAATTATTTTTATAAACAAATTAAAAAAACATGAACATAGGCAATCAATCGCAACTAAAAAGATGACAACATGATGTCCGAAAACAGTGAATTAAGAAAAGTTGTCACCTAATATCATTTTCCTTATGCACTTGTTCAATGTGAGCTTACAAAAGAAAATTTGTAGTCACACTAACGAATGAAAGCACCATATATGATTACAAAAAAACCTACCATAATTTTGGTTATACTAGAAATAACTCATTTTAACTAGAAGAATAAATAAACAATATAAAAAAAAATAAAATGGAATAAGAAACATATGAAATAAGCAATAAATTTGGGCATCTTAACAAAAGTAGTAACAATATAGAAAATTATTACAAAACTAATATTACTCACAATTTTCTCCCTTATAGCTTTAGTAGATTGCTTATACACTTTTCCAGGCTTTCTTTTTATAAGCGACAAGATACTTTTTAGCATTAGAGAGTGGAGTTTTATCCTCTCTTTCATTTTGCTATCCATGGAAACAATTGTTAATTGTAATTTAGAAATAATTTAGAAAAATAAAGCAGTTTCTTAATAGATTACAACTTATTAATGAACTTACCGTCTTAGCATAAAAACTTGCAAAGCTCTTAAGCCTAGTTTCTTAATAGATTACAACTTATTAATGAACTTACCGTCTTAGCATAAATACTTGCAAAGCTCTTAAGCCTAGCCATGTGCATTTCAATTTGTTTTTTCTATTTTGAATATTTTTTTCAACAACTTACTACACATTAAAGCATTATATTAATTAGATATCATGTAACTAGTTTATAGAAAGTAATAATAATTATCATACCTTCACATATAGGTAGTTCCAATAAGAAATGAGCTCCTTAAAGACCTCTAAATGTGTCAAATAGTAAGCCATCTATATTATCATGCATAGGCCTTCCATCAAATTCATTATCATCGTCCATATCCATATTTGCATTGGTTGATCCTTCCTTATTAAATTCCTAACCCATCATATCCTGAAGCAAATCCATCAACAATCAAATGATCATATATAGTATTTCTTATATAACAATAATAATTGCAACTTCTGGAATGAAAAAAAACTTCATTCCTGTTAGCTACCTTAAAAAAAACCCTTTCAAGAAAATGAGCAACTACATTTATATGCTCATCACTATATCTAGGAAATGTCATCCAATGCTTATGTCTCTTATCCATGGACAGCTAGCTATTCATCAAAGTAATATATGCAATATGTAATATATTAACAACCAAGAAATATTACATATACAATTTATTAAAATATAAAAGTAAAATTTAATAATCTTATGATGTTTTATGAAGCGTAATATATAGTTATAAAATTTTCATTATGACATAATAAACCAGTTTGCATTGCCAGTAAATTATCTAAAAGAAATATACCTGAAGTATCCCAATAGACATAAGCTTATAAATTATGGTTTTTACTTCAGTTAAATTTTTCTAAATGCTTTAGTAGTAATTTTACAATTTGGAAAAAAAAGAAAGAAAAGGACACATGGACAATGAACTTATATATTATTGTTATCACGAAACTAACAGCTTTTATGCTTAAAATTTTAAAAATAGTATACAACAAGATCAATTTAGTATTTCACACAATACATATGTAAAGAAACAACTAAAGATTTTGTTATAATCAATTATAGTCTGGTGATGGATAGGAAGTTACACATACATCCCAATTATTGAGTTTAAAATTTTCTCGTGCAAAAAGAAATTCAATATTTGATGTGAAAAACAATGAACAATGTATACAACTAGTGTTCTTTCATAAAACATGTTCGATTGACAAAGCAATATTGAAAAATATATGTAGTTATATGCATGAAGAAAGAACTTTTACAAATTAAAATGTAATTATGGTTTGTATAACCCTTTAATTAATTTGTACTAAATAAAGAAAGTGAGGTCCATTTCTAGCTTATAAATGCCCATATATATCAGTGTCACCATGTTTTAAGCCATAAATTCTTGATAATATACTATTAAGTTTAGGGTTTTTTATTTAATTGGCCACCTAAACAATAATAACACGCTAGTTTTTTATGTCCCAAAGATTATCACCTAAATAGTGATAACACGCTTATCCATATGACTGCGCATAGACAAGGTTTAATAAACGGATGTGATTAATTCCAATGTAAAGGGACAGAACATGAGTATGATACTTAGATAAGCGTATATAATGATAGAACTAAATTTTTAGAAAGTAGATAAAATATTAAAACTAATAAACAAGTTTATAAAAGCTTTATGTACTGGCTCTAAAAGCTAAAACTTGAAATAATATCTTAAATTTAGCTAACAAATTGGAGCTATCAAATAAGATTTTTGGAGCAGATTTGCAAATGCAGAGGGAGTTGCGATGATTTGAGGTACAATAAATCATTGTAGTTATTTGGCTTTTTGATAAGTTGTGGCTATACTTGTGACAACAATGATTTTTCTAGCAGCTCTCAGAGTACCGTGACCAAATAATAACACATAAGAAGATCAAAAATGAAGATGGGAAAGCACCATAACTTCTTTATGCAAAGTTGTGTCTGTACTAACAAGAAAGAAAAGATGGGTTAGAGAGAATAACTCTATCATCTCTCTAACCTCTAGCTTTCAACCCAAACCATAACTCTTTTAACTTTGCTTCTCCTTCCTCCATTATTGCTACTCTCCTCCTACCAGCTTTCTTCACCACCTTCTTGTCATTTAATTTTCTGTTAATTCCTACCTACAAATCTCCACTCACCAATTCGCCCTCACCATATCAGACCTTCTACAAGGGTATTTTAGTCCACTACATTACCTACCCACTTTCCCACATTTCATTGTTTTCCTCTTTTATAATATTTCTCCACTTCTTTTAATAATGCTGACTCTGTAGAATACTTCCCAAAAAACAAAACAAACAATTGACAGGAAGACTTTTCCTCCTTTACCCTTACCTTCTTCCTCACATTCTTCCCTAGGTGCAGCTACGAAATCTCTTCTTGCCCCAACCCAAACCCCTCAACCCACTGATACCACTCTAACACCAGTAACACCAGCTGCACCCTCCTCCCTTCACACATCAACCACTACCTTACCCTTTTCAGCTCCTATTACCCCTTAGATAGAGATAAAACCTAAAAGCAAGTGGTGGGTGGTTCTACAGAGCTCTGTATTTCTGCCCTCCCAAGTCAAAAGATGGCCGAATTCTTTTTTTCCCTAATAGAGAAACGCTATAGGAGGGAGACAAATCTTAGGAAAACTCCCTTATTAGGTTCTTCTGGGATAAAAGACCTGCTTTTCTTGTCATCGAAAGATGGGTTCAATCAACTTGGAAGAACAAAGGGTTTGTGGAGGCTGTAATAGCATAAGACAAATACATTTTGTTCATATTTTCCTCTAAAGCACAAGAATTAAAGGTAGTAGAAGAAGGACCGTGGCATATTACAAACTTCCCACTATTTTTGCAGCCATGACAGCCAAGATTTCATATTGATTGCAAGGAAAAGAGACCATTGCCAATGTAATATGGGTAAATCTCTTTAATGTCCCTCTAGAATATTGGATAACAAAAGGTTTGATCATGATAGCTAGCTTTCTCGATAAACCTCTATGTTTGGATGAAAATACAACAAATAGAAGGAAGTTGAGGTATGCCGGAATTTACATTAATATGGATATTTCCAACAACTTATCGAAATCTATTCCTATTATGAGATTGGGGCTTGATGGTTCTTTATATGAGGATAATGTGACAGTCCAATACCAATGGAAGCCGTCCCTTACTGCTCAAGGTAAAAAATGGATCTTTACAGGTAAGACTTTTCTTAGAGGGGACTATGAGGAATTGACAAGTGTTGGTCTCACAAACAATAAGGTAGGGCAGAATGAGGAAACCATACCTGAGATTACACTTGAAGATTGTCAAGAGAAAAATTAACTAGAAGGTGATAGGGAAAGATCAGTGGCAAATGATGCTGGGAAAATAAGGAGTGTGTGCAATGTAGGGGAAGGAGACGTTGTTGAAGACTATGTTGGAGGTAAAGCAAAAGAGGTTTCTGCAGCTAGTATGAATGAGGAAGAATTGGTGGATGATTCACCGGCCAATCTTGATGATAATACTAAGGGTTTGATTAAAAGGAAACGATTTTTTCTATTACGGACAATAAGGAGGAGGATCTTACTATTAGAGAATTTTTGGCAGTCGCTAAAAGGAAACCTAACAGGAGCAAAAGGAAGGGCTACAAAATCAACTTTGTTTGAATTATGAAGATCTTAGCATGGAATGCGAGGGGGATCAACTACCCTAAAAAGCTTTTAGCTTTAAGGGATTTAATCTATAACAAAAAGCCATGATTTTTGCTCTTTTTGAAACTAAAATCAGATATGAAAACCTTAAATTATTGAATAAACTGGGATCAAAATGGAAATTTATCTCCAATCCTCTAGCTCATAGGTACGGGAGAATTATTATTGGATATGACCGTACTTTGGTGGATGTTCAAGTCTTTACCATAGAGATGCAAGCCATACACCTGAAATTTAAACTCCTTTAAGTAAATGTTGACATCTTTGTCTCCTTTATTTATGGATCTAATCATGTCTTCCATAGGAAATTATTATGGGAAAGCTTAATACAATTTTAGAATATGGTCAATGGGTCGTGGCTTTTATGTGAAGATTTCAATTCTATATTATATAAAACAGAAGCTGAATGTAATTTCAGTTTGAGAAATTTCTAAGCTAACTTTAATGACTGTGTAAGTTAGCTAGTAATCTTTGACCTAAAGTCGTAGGGCGTTTCTATTCATGGAGTAACGAGCAGATGAGAAGATGGGCTATAAGGAAAAAAACTTGATCAGACTATGGTGAACAAAGATTGGATTACTCAATTCCCAACTAGAGTAACTTCCTTCCTAGACCCCTTATTCTTAGATCATACGCCTATGCAAATTGAAAACCTACTTTATAATCAAGGTCGAAGAGGGCCATTTAGGTTTAATAACATATTAATTAATGATAAGGGGTTCCCTGAGGCTATTCATAAATGATTGGAAGTTACAGTTGTAGGTACACACCGATATGTTTGTGTTCAGAAGCTTAAAGCTATCAAAAGGGAGATGAAAACTTTAATGAGTAGAAGGCCTTTCTCTATTTAGAAAGCAGTTACCATAGCTAGGGAGGAGGAACTGGAAAGGGTTTAGCATCAACTTGACTTGGATCCAACTAATTCTAGCCTATTGAACACCGAGAAGACTCTATTGATGTCTTATCTTTCCAAAGCTAGGGATCATGACAACTTAATGGAGCAAAGTGTCAGAGTTAATTGGTAAAAAGATGGTGAATGGTGCTCAAAATTCTTTTTCAATTCGGTCTTAGCCAAAAGAAATGCTATTTAAAGTTACAAAATAGGGAGGAAATTTCTAATCAAGAAGACCTTCTTAAGGAAGCAGAGAGATGCTTTAAGAATTTCTATGGATCTTCTCGAAACCTAGCAAATTCAATCACTGTTGAATCCTTTATTCATAAAAAGATCTCTTAGGAGCAAGCTGCAGTTCTCATTAAACCAGTGGAAGAAAAAGAAATAGAAGAGGTGTTGTTTCAAATGCACCCGAATAAATCCCCTAGCCCTGATGAGTTTAATGGTTATTTTTTTCAAAAGACATGGAAAGATACTGGACCTATGGTTAAAAAAGTAGTCCTGGAATTCTTCTTTAGGGGGATTCTACTGAAGGAGATAAACAAAACTTACGTATGTTTGATTCCTAAATCCTCTTATTCCTTGACTTTGGATGGCTTTAGTCTTATTGCATGCACCAATTTTCTATATAAGATTATCTCCAAAATCATTGCAAATAGGCTAAAGTTGGTCATTTATTTGTTGATCTCTCCAGAGTGCTTTCTTACACGGTAGAAGAATTGGTGATAATATTTCCATGGTTCAGGAGTTGATGAAAGGGTATCAAAGGAAGAACAACCTACCGAGTTGTATCATAAAAGTGGAGTTTAAGAAAGCTTTTCATCATATTGAATAGGACTTTATTATACGGACTCTAAGACTCTTGGGGTTCCCTAAGGAGTTTGTTAATTGGGTTAAGGCTTGTATAACCACTCCTACCTACTCTATTTTAGTGAATGGTACTCCAACAGATACTTTCATAAGTGTAAGGGGCTTAAGACAAGTTGGCCCTATCTCCCCAAATCTTTTTATCATTTGTATGGAAGTCCTCACTCAGTTAATCCAATAGAAAGTGGGTAATAGCAAGTCCTTTAAATTTCATACTAAATGCAAGAAGGTAGGGCTAATTAACTTATGTTTTGCGGATGACCTACTGCTTTTCTCCAAAGCACATGGCAAGTTTATTGAGCTACTCATGTCAACCCTATCTTTATTTAGGAATCTCTCTAGTTTGGAGATTAATTTTCTAAAAGTCAGTATGTTTTAGCAATAGGGGCTAACATAATGGAAAATAGAATCTCCTTAATAACAGGAATAAACAGAAAGTCAGTCCCACTGACCTATTTGGGCCTTCCCATTACCACAAAAAGAATTCAATTTTTGGAATGCCTGCCATTGATTGATAAAATACAAAGAAGATTGGGAATATGATCTAATAAGGTGCTCTCTTTTGGAGGAAGAATGCAACTTATCAAATCAGTGCTAAATTTCCTACATATATATTAGTCCTCAAACATTTCTCTAGCTAAAGGGGTTATTAAATCTATTGTGAAGCTCTTTCAAAGATTCTTGTGGGGAAATCTTAATTCAAATAGTCATTTTACTAAAGTCAAATGGTAAGAAGTTTGCAAAAGGAAAGAATGGGGGATTAGGCTTGATTCCAATTGCCTTCTTTAATAAAGCAGCTTTGATCAAGAATCTTTGGAATATTCTTATGGAAAAGAAATCTCTCAAGATTTGATGGTTTTACAGCTATAATCTAAAAGGCTCTAGTTGTTAGACCCCGCACGGTTGTGACTTGAGAAGTCACAACCGTGAATTCTCTCGCTTTGCCTTGAAATTTTTATTAAATTATATGTTTGCATGTATTAATGGAAATGTTAAAATTAAGTGAAGTAGTTAGAAGGCATTAGATTAAATATGGAAGGGTAAGCTTGGATGATTAAAATTTGAAGGGAACCAAGAAAATCCAAGCCAATAGTGAAAGGGAAGGTGAACTTGAGTTTGGAGTTATTACTAATTAGGTGGGTAATATGTTTATATTTGTTCTGATGATGGGCTAATTTATTTGCTTGTATGTATGCTTATTTGCTAAAATTTGAATCATTATGAATGTGGGAAAATGCACTGTAATTTGTTATCTTGTTTTGTCTTGAAACATTTTACTGCATTTTTGTATAAATGAAAAAAAGAAAAAGCATAAGAAGAATGAAAATATGAAGATGTGATGTAATGTGTTGACCATCGAAAATTTGCTTGTGTGTGGGCAAGAAAGATACTATTTCATTCATCACGTGTGTATTGACTTAAAGTCTTCTCTTGGCTCCCACTTGTGGCATATGAACTTCTAAGAATTGGACTCATTTTGTTCATAGTGTAAATTTCGGTTTCTCCATTTCGTTCTATGGGATTCTCTCAAGCCATTATATGTGTGCATTTCGCTTTGAATTGTTGAGCATATGATGCGATTAAATGCTACGCTTTGATGATTGAAAAATACATGATTAGATTTATGTGATACCATGTTTGTTTATAAGGTTGAGCTGTGGATAATCTTATTGTTAGATTCAAATGTAATATAAATATATGTATATGTTTGGTTGTTTGTGTGGTTCGTCACCAATGACTACAAACGTATTAGCCACTAAGCTTCGCAGCTTATCCTATTATTTTCCACTCCTCAAGTGCAGAACAAGCAGATCATTGAAGCTTGCAAACTTTGGCAAACTATAAGAATTCTACTTTTATAACTAAGTTAGTTCGATTATTTTTGGTAGCTTTGTAAGCATATCAAGCATGAGACTTCATGTTGTATTTTTGGATTATGTTACTGTTTCAACTCTTGATATGTAATTAAAGTTATGTATAAAGTCTGCATTGTTTGAGAAAAGAAACTTTTTTTTGTTTGGGAAATGAAAGATGAGTTGAAGAATTTCCCTTTTAAACATATTCAAATTTTCTTCTCTGTTAAGTTGTTAATTTCGGTTGAGAATAAAATTGTGAGTTCTTTGATGGCTTTTGAATAGGATTTTTCTTAAATAAATGGTTGTGTTGGGATTCTGTTATGTTAGGAGTTTTGTAAGTATGTAAAGTATTTGTTGGATTCTGGTCTTAAGGTTTTTTTGTGAAAATGTATAATAGGTAGTAGAGGAAAAATGGGACAGAAAATTGTGTCCTAAGTTCCATGAATAAACTGTATTGATCTAGGTAGAATTAGACAAATTTATCTTCATAAAGTTGTAGCTTATTCTCTTAGCTTTCTAACGGTATATAGTTTGTAATTTTTAGACATCAGAATGGAGAGATATGATTGTTACAAGTTGGTATGTATTTCAGGAGTGCACGATCGTGCATGCCCCTTCTAATCCCAGAAGTGCATGATCGTGCACACGCTCTCTTCCATTGAGAAGCACAACTGTGACTTCCTTTGCACGGCCACGACTCCTTTTAGTCATAACCGTGACCTTAAATCTTTTTAATAATCACGGATGTGACTCCTCTTAGTCACGATCGTGACTTTTTATTTATCAGGTGAAATTTTCTTATTCATAATCTGTGACTTTTTGACTTCTTTTTGTTATTTTATTTTCTTTGTAATTTCATTTCTCACTTGATCTTCAACTAGTCCTCTCATAATGAGGCCATGAATTAAGTTCTGAGACCCGAACCCAACACTAGTATTTGGTCTATTCCAATTAAACCTTTTTTCTCATAGCCCTTGACCCAGCTATTGAAGCTCAGACCTATTCTTGAATCTTTAGTCTCATGCAAGATTGGGAATGGAGATAAGGCTTACCAATGGTTTGACAATTGGACAGGTAAAGGATCCCTGATTAGATATCCTCAGACTCTTCAACTATGGAATGAGGTTCCTATCAATGCGAAGGTAAAATCTATCCTACTAAGAGGTCAATGGAACATTCCAGTGGAGCTACAGTATCTTACACCTAACTATCAACCAAACCTACAAAGGGAGGACACTTTCCAATGTCTCAACCTGCCTTCAAATACCTTCAACATTGCAAAATTTAGGAAGTGGCAAAAATGTAATAGTATAGCGCAAATTTGGTTTCCTATAGTCTAGCACAAGTCACTCATGCCGAGCTACCCTGTCCTCCTATGGCTTACAGTGTTAAAAAAGTTAAGCACTACAGACAGAATGCACTTCATTTCCATTAATCCAAACTATGTTCTATATGAGACAGAGCCAGAATCAAGGGATCATCTATTCTTCAAAGGCCCCTTCTCACAGTTTACATGGGAGCGGATTAAGGAATTAAATTTTATCCCTAATGTAGGCACAACTTTCATAGAAGCTATGGTTTCTGAAACTGAGCCATACTCCTAAATATAATGAGTATATATATACCATCTCCTTTGCCTCCTCTATTAAGGAGATTTGGCGAGAGAGAAACTATAGGAGATTTCAAAATAAGACTCGTACAATAAGGGAGGTTCTTATCTCTTTGATTGATGGAATTAGAGAGAAAATTCTCAGTTTAACTAGGTTAGATGGAATATGCCCTTACTTTACGGGGTTGATCTACTATGTTCCTCAATCATCCATAATCATCGGTGCAAATGATAGAAAACCGCATGCTGGAGAGAACACCCATTCTGGCCAAATACATCCAAGTAGCAAAAAGGATTCATTGGGAAACCCTAACTAGAGATACCATTGATCAAGAAGAAGATGAAGAAACAAATCTCAAGACAGAAATCTCTTACTTTGATAATTATCGCCAGAGGAAAGACTTGAAGAATACCTTCGAAAAATCTACCCTAATTCAGAAGCTTCTAGAGTATCCTTCAGATGGGAAAATAACGTTTACCCTCTAAAGAAAGTTCTCCATATCATTTTGGTTGGGTCCTCTACGAAGTCGTTTAATGCACTGAGTTACACGGTGTCGTTTGGTCTATTACTTGCATTAACTTGCTATCTCTTTAGTTGTTACTAGATGAAGGATAAACTTTAGCTTGTATTTATTAGGTATTTCAATGCAACTTCAACTTTTCAAAATAAAAGATTTTGTCTGTACTTGTGACAATAGTAGTTTTTCCAATAGCTTCCAAAGTATTATGACGCAATAATAACGTATAAGAAGATGAGAAATGAAGATGGGAAAACACCACAACTTCTTCATGCAAAGATTTGGCTGCACTTGTAAACAAGTGACAAACATACAACGGTAACATCATCTCAATAATATTGTCCTCCATTTGTCTCCATAATTAATCATCTTGTATGGAACTTCTTCCTTCAATAACTGCACAGGGATCAACTGTATCACAAAATTCAAAAACACTTTTAATAAAGCTAGTATCCCAACTTAAATGACCAAATACCTTTGTATGAAAACAAAATATAACATAATTTTGCATACAATGAAGGGCCAATACACTCCTAGGTTTATCAAATAACCAAATTCACCTGTTTGTTTCTAGTTTTACATAACAAAGACTAGAGCCCCCTATCAAAATAATACAATCTCATTCATCTAAAGAAAAATAAAAGCAAGCTAGACTTTTCACCAAATATTTTTAGTCTAATGAGAAATTAAAGGCTAAGTAGTTAGTTTTAGGTTTGCAATTTAGCAAGCAGAGAGCATATACCTTCACTAAAAGAATCCAAGCAATTCAGACTAAATCCACTGAGCAAGAAGATAATGTAGAAGTAGAAACAAGCAAAAGAGAGTAAAAATTAAAAAGCCCCTTACCTCCATTCACCTTTTTTGTAAGAAGAGTAATTTGATATCCTCTTTTCTAACGCAATTAAACATAAAAGCTACAATGGACATAAAGACATCTGCGACAACAAACACATAAAGACTCTAAATCCCATCCACGATCCCCAAACAATCAAACACATAATACATTTTATACTCAAACAATATGTGAGACAAAGAGATGACACCCAGAAGGTAGTGAATGAAGGAGATTTTGACAGAGTTGTAAACCATGGTGTTGACCTATAACCACCATCTGATGTTGAACATGACTCCGACAAGTCCTAGACCAAGCATCACTCAAAGCTTCGATAAGTCCATCTTTCACAAACTCTTTGTCATCTCGATTGCTTGAGTCGAAGGGTTTCGAGGGAAGCTGGTTAGTGATGGTTACGTTCGTGTAAAAGTATTATTTAGCCAAATTAATTTAAATTAAAAATGCAAGTATTGCTTATAATGGTCGAGCCTCAGGTAGGGTGTCAAACTTGGGTAGCTTGAGGCCCAACTTTTTTACAAAAACCAGGCCCAATATACTGTTTGGTTTAACCTGATCCAAAGTTTAAATTTTAAAAAGAAAATGAAGTTATTTTTTATTTTAAAAAATTAATTAATATATCTAATCAAGTTTGTTTCGGACTCGATTATGCTTAGGTTTGGAGCAGAAGCCTCAAGTTGAGCATTAGCTCAAATATAAAATTTCAAGTATGCTTTGGACTTAGGTGGAACTGAGTCCGACATGACCCATTGTCACCTTTAATTATTGTTTGAAATCATAACGGATTTAATTATTGCTTATATAAAATTTTATAGCAACCATATTTTAATTTGGGTTAATTATAATAAAAATCCCAAACTTTGCTCAAATTTGCAATTATAGCCTAAACTTCAAAAGTGGTAATTAAATGCTCAAACTTTCAATTTTTTTCAATTCTAGCCCTACGTTAGTTTGTTCGTTAAGTTTGTTGACATGACTTGTCACATGTCCAAAAACCTTAACTATTAATGCACATTAACAAAAATTAACACAACAAATGCTGATTAGTGAAACGACCTCATTTAATCACATAACTAAATGACATTGTTGGTTAAAAATGACATAAATCAGTTTGTGACACACGACTCTCACCCTTTTTGTTTAGTTTGTTCTCCCAACTCTCACCTAGTTATTGTTATGTACTTTTCACACATCGGACTTATGCTCACAAAGGCCTTCACAGATAATGAAGGGATGAGGCCTCCTTATTGTTATGCACTATTTCACACTTTGGTCTTGTGCTCATAAAGGCCTTCATAGATAATGAAGGGATGAGGTTGTGTAAACTGAAAACGAAGGGGGTAAGAGTCGAAAGAACAAATTGAATGAAGGGGTTGCGAGTCGGGTGTCACAAACTAATTTAGGTCATTTTAAAACAACGACATCGTTTCATTAATCAACATTTGTTGTAATTTTGGATGATGTGTATTAATAGTTAGGGTTTCTAAACACGTGACAAGCTAGAGTTGGAAAAAATTGAAAGTTTAAAGCATTTAATTGACACTTTTTGAAGTTCGGGCTATAGTTGTAAAATTGAGCAAAGTTTAGGATTTTTTAGTAATGAACCATTTTAATTTTGTTATGTTTTCAAATATATGACAAAAAATTGTTGTTTATTAATATTATTAAAGGTAGTGCTTTGAAAACCATTATATTATATTAGTTTTAAGCAATACATTTTAAAATGTTACAAATTTAATATTGCCTAAAGCACTTTTTACTGCAATGAAAATAATGGATTTCTTGCTTTAGAGAGTGTATACTTTCGTAGGAGTGATTTTTAGACATAGAATTAATTTCTAAAAACCCATAAATGTTTTTAAGGAACCTATGGTTGAGACTAGTAATTTTGTTTGCCCAACTCCTAAGAATGATGTTTAATTCTTTTTATAAATTACTTAAAACTCCTATACCCATAGAGTTTCAATTTGTTATAAATTAGTTGGTCTATCATACATCTGTTTAACATTAAACCTCCTTCTTTTTAATACAACCAAAGCCCTTTAAAATGCTTTAAGGAGTGTATATTATTAAGGTCAGAACATATATGGTATGGTGTTCTTCACTGCTTCTTCATCCCCATCTTGCAACCATTTATTCATTTATGTTATTGTCTTTATGAAAAGATTATTACTATTATTTTATTATTATTATTATTATTTTTATTTATTATTATTATTATTATTAATGTCTATTTTACTTTTATTTTATGTTTAATTATTATTATTTTAATATATATTTCATATGGGTCTATCGAAAATAGTCTCTCTATTAGTTAAAGGTAAGGTTGCATATTATTGAACCTCTTTAGACCCCACATATCGGCGAGACTTTCAATAGGTTGTTATTGTTGTTATACTTAGTGGAAATTTTCTAAAAAATAAACATGTTTCAATTTTCAATTATTTTCATACAAATTGGTCTAAGATGTAACATCCCCTCACCAATAGGAAGGGTATATTGGTAAATTGCCATGAATAGGAGTGTATAAATGAATAGTGACAT
>JANIIA010133696.1:0-26230 GCA_027478495.1 Erythroxylum alaternifolium
TAATATTATTAATTTTCTTCCTATTGTTATTGTTATTAAATATAATTTGACCATTATATTTATTATTATAATAAATTCCTTAATTATATTTATTATTATCAATATTAAATTTCTTATTATTATTAATTTTTTAATTATAATTAAATTTATATTCTTATTAATATTATTATTATTATTATTATTCATTTTGTACTAATTATGACTCTTATGATTATTAATTTTATTAATTTTTCTTATAATTCTTGTTAATATTAATTATTATTATTATTTATTATACTAATTATTTGAATTGGATTTGTTATAGAAGTTCATCAACTAATTAAATCAAAGTTTGATTTAGTGAGTGATTTACTTCAGGTTACTTGATGAACAGACTATGAAGCTTCTACTTATTATTAGAATCAATGACATCATTCTCATAGACTAAAGACAACAAATGTCAACTTAGGCTAATCATTATCACTTATCTCATACCCACAAATTTCGACTTGATGGTATTATTAACGCACTACTAATTAATTCTCTTAAATCCATGACATAAAAGGAGAAAAGCCAACATGATTTGTAACTTAATATGTTATTTAAAATGAGTGATATATCGGTCCCAACTAATTAATCTACAAATAATTGTGTGGTCGTTTAACAATAAAATATCAAATATCAAATGCAAAAATATCACAAATATCTAATATAAAAAATAACATATTTACTAAAAATAAACATTACATTTATTAAAAAACATAGATTATGAAATAATAAACCTTCAAGAAGAGCAAATAATATTGGTAGACTTACTGTTAAAGAAGAGCAAAAAAGCTAGTTGATTCACTGATAAACTAGCAAAATCAGAACACTAAACAAAAGAGGAAGCAACACCAGAAACTGAAGAAGCACGAAGCAGATGAAGAAGCACCAAGCAGCAGAGGAGAGGATGGAAGCACGAAAGCCTAAATAAAATGTTAGGCTCTTCGGTGCTTCTGCCTTATAAGGTAGAGAAGAGCCAGCACAGCAACAATGCTGGCTCTCTGACCAACCCGCCATTGTGAATGGTGGGGTGGCTTATGAGCCAGCATTATTGCTAGCTTTCTGCACTCGTAGGGGTGCAGAAAAGGCTGCACCAATTCCCACCTCGCCATTCACAATGGCGGGGTGGGTTATAAGCCAGCATTATTACTGGCTTTCTGCACCCGTAGGGGTGCAGAAAAGGCTACACCTGTGGTGCAGCCTTCCCACCCTGCCATTCTTAATGGTGGGGTAGCCATCCTACCAACCAGGTTGGCGGGTTGGCCACGTGGCTTTGCCACGTCCGGCCATCCTGCCATCCTCCATGGCAGGGTGGACACGTTGCTCCACGTGTTCCACCCTGCCAACGGCTATGGCGGGTTGGTTTACACCCCGCTAAACCCAACGGCGGGGTGTCCTACAACCAGCCCTCCCACTCTACTTCCTCCCACTTCACGGACAAAAATATTTTTTATTAACAGAAGGAGAATTTAGCCTGATCTTTACTACCATTGAAGACATTTATTTCAATTTTAATGTTTTGTCTCGCACTATAATGCCTATTAAAAAGGCTATTTTCAGATGTAATAGGAGTCAAGTTGTAATTCAAAATTTTTAGATCTGAATAGAGAGAGTTTTTGCTTTCTTTTATGTGTATGCGCAAGGAGTTCTTATTGATTGCAATTAAGTTTATCTTTTGTTATCAATTTTAATTCCTATTTCCTGTGTTCTTGAGTGCCTAATTGATTGGGGTTCAAGTGGATTTCTGAAAATTAACTTGAGTTCTTTTCATAAGTGTTCTTGGGTGTAAGAACAAATCATAATCTGATTGCTTTGTTGAGAAACGATTTTTGATTTGATTGGTAAAGAGTTCTAAGGGCGATTAAGGGTCTTGGGGTTCCACATTAGTAACTCATCATGCATATCATCTAAATGAGGGATAGGGTAACAATATTTCTCCGTGATTTTATTGATGGCTCTGTAGTCAACACACTCTCCACTTGCCAACTTTCTTACGAACAAGTATAACCTGTATAGCACATGGGCTTGAGCTTTCTCTCTCAAAACCCTTTTTCATAAGCTCTTCAACTTGTCTTTGGGTCTCCTTAGTTTCTTTCGGATTGGCTCTATATGTAGGTCTATCGGAATTGAAGCTCCAGGAAGGAAGTTTATATGGTGCTCAATGACTCTCAAAGGAAGCAATCCATCTGAAATATCCTTTGGAAATAAGTCGCTAAAGTCTTGCAACAAAGGCAAAACACTAGATGGCAAAGATGGACCAAGCTCATTAATATTTAAGAAAACATCTTTATATAAAAGCATACAAGCTGCATCTGCCAGGTGAATATAATGTTAGTGCTACATTTAATGTTTCTAATCCCTCTCCATTTGATGTGGGTGATGAAGATTCAAGGACGAATCCATTTGAGGAGATGGAGAATGATGGAAACCTAACTATGGGCATGCAAAGGATGGTGCAATCTAGTTCAACATATTTGATGATCCATCATACATTGGTAGAGGTCCAATAACTCGAGCTAAAGCTAAAAGGATGAAGGAAGCTCTTAATGGATTGATTGAAGATGTTTGGCCAAACAAACAACAATAGAAGCTGATTTGGACTTGGAGAGATTAATAAGCCCTGTCAAATTATTTCACACATTAAATAGCCCTAATTAGTTGTCTATTTAACCTAATTAGAAGACTATGTTATTTTGATGATTTCTAGAGATCTCTAACTGATTTAGGCGTGCCTAAAAGTCCACTTTATATTTGGCTTTAAGGATTAGTTTTGAATTCCTATATCTTAGGGATTTCCTTATAAGAAAAAATCATTGCTAGAAGATTAATTAGGTTTTTCTTTAGCCTATATACTTATCATCTTTTGTACAAGAATTCAGATTGGAATACTTATCAAATTGGCGAGGTTATTCATTTTTTGGTTCTTTATTGAACTTGGAAATTATCAAGGTTATTTCTTACGGCATTCATCTGACTTATCACTCTCAATCTCTTCTTTTCTAGAGCATGGCATCAAGGTTATTTCTTATGGCATTCATCTGACTTATCACTCTCAATCTCTTCTTTTCTAGAGCATGGCATCAATATCCTTCTTTTATAACTTTAGGTCGTGTTTCTCTAAACATTGGTCAAGGTTTTTCTTTAAAAAAACATATTTAACTTTCCTGGAAGCTCCTTTTAACAACTTGTTCGTGGGTTCCTAGATCTCAATTTATGGGGTTCACATCAGATGACACCCTTAGGAGCTTTGTCAGTAATTGTGGTGCTTGGTTCTATCAATTGTTATGGTGTTCTCTTAGTTCTTCATTTGTTTTTTAATATTTTCCATTCCTTCCAATTAACCTACTAACATCCCTTGCTTTTATTTTGCCAAGTTCAATTGGCATGCCTAGTTTATACATTAGATTAATTAACTAACTAATAGTTTTCTATTGGAGAATGGGAGGAAAGAAAAGAGGGGGACTATACTAGACTATACTAATATAATAGTATCATGTGAATATACTGACTCCTTTATCCTATTAAAAAGAGTATCTTAGTAAATAAAGCACTTTCGACAGATAGCGGGAATCGAACCTGCATCTTCTCCTTGGATTTTTTTACTTTAAAAATTAATGGGCAGATCGGGCCGGGATTGCCATGCTTAACTATATCTGCATTTGTTTTAGTTTTTGATAACATTGTTTTCAGTACGAGGACTATAATTACTATAATCTATAATAGAATATTTATTATTATATTATTATTATATATAAATATATAGAATATTTATTATTCCATTCTATTATGTTACATTATATATTATATGACATTATATAATATACATTATAGGATATGGTATCAGAGCTCAATTATTAGGGTTTTCTTAAGCCTTAACAATCTATAATTGAGCCCCTCCCACCTAAATTCCAAAGTTTCAAGTTTGCTCTTATGAGGTTTGGAAAGAATATGGCTGCAAACAATGTTAACAATAACAACAACACTAACAACAAAAATTGTGCTCTTTTAGGGGTAATAGATCAACTTTTAGATCATAAGATTGGTGGGATTCATGAGCAAATTGAAGACATTAACAATTAGTTGGGCTATTTGCAGATGCCAGATGCTTAAAGAAGACATTTATGCAAGGTAGAACCCAAGAATGATCACGTGAAAGATCCAAAAGCACTTATGATGGGTCAGATGAGCAGCAAGAAGAAGAAGAAGAGGAGTACGAATCAGAAGAGGAACAACCAAGATGTCCTAAATGTGGAGGTTAAATACACAAAAACTGCAACTTAAATTTTGAACTCCCCGATTTTGATGGTAAGCGTGCTCTTAAAGTTGCCTTAGATTGGCTTTACAGACTAGAAAAGTTTTAATTATACTATCCATAAGTTAACCAGCTTAGCGGGAATTTGGTATGATGACTTACAACATGAAGCATTAAGAAGGGAAAGATGAAGAATTAAGACTTGGACTAGTTTAAAACGCGAGATCAAAGCAAAATATGTTCCTGATAATTATAGGTAAGAGAATTATATAAAGGCAACTATTTTGAAACAAACTCACTCTTTTAGTGAGTATACTGATGACTTTGAGAAGTTAGTGATGATGAGTCATATCAAGGAGGATCCATATCAGAAGATGGCTCGATTTTTGGAGGGATTGAGTTTGAAAGTCAAGGATAACGTGGAATTACAGCCTTATTATAACTATAATGAGTAGTGTAAACTTGCTCTGTATTCTACGACAAGTTAATAGAAAACATTATTAGAGGTCATTTCCATAACAGAACCTATGACACCTTCTACTTCTGTCTCTTTAGGTTCTAAAGCTGATTTAAATGAGAAGAAGCAAGATGGGAAAGGAAAAGGTATTTTGACTTGAGAGAACTTGATAAGAACAAGAGGTAATGTTTTGAATGTCATAGGTATACGCATATTCAATCTGAATGTCCTACAAACAAAATCATGACAATTCAAGAGTGTCAAGAGATCGATGCTTTGTTGAATGCTTTTTCCATAGGGGAGGGTGAAAAGGAGTTAGATACTGGAAGAGATTATGAAGGAAGAGTGGAGGATATGGTTGAAGGCGACAAGGAAGGGCCTAGTCTTATGACTCAGCTTGTGTAGAAGGTTGTTCCTTCGCCAAATGAGTCCTAATGTGAGCAATTGTTCCATACGAGATGCAACCTGCAAGGAAGGTGATGTAACGTGATCATTGATAGTGGTTCCTATACCAATGTAGCTTCTACGGTGCTCTTTGATAAACTAAACTTGTCTACTTCCAAACACCCAAGACCTTACACAATTTGATGGTTTAATAAAGGTAGTGATTTGAAGGTGACAAAACAAGTGCTTGTTTCCTTTTCAACTGGGAATAAGTATCATGATTAGGTAGTTTATGACCTGATTCCGATGGATGTATGTCATATCATATTAGGAAATCAATGGCAATATGATCGAAACGCTTAACATGAAGGACACTATAATTGGTAAATTGTTTAGAAGGATGAGAAAAGACTTGCAGTTGCGCCTTTATATCCTTCTAGAGTACATGAGCTGAACATGGAGCAATTTAAAAGGGAGAATCTAATTGTTGGGAAGAGTGGGATTATTTGAGAAGTTGCTAAATTGCAAGTAGTATATGCATTAGTTTCGAAGGAGATCCATGAAAATCTAGTTGATTCTTACCCAATAGAACTCAAACCTCTTTTGCATGAGTACGTTGATGTGTTTCCTGATGATTTGCCCCTAGGTTTGCCTCCCATTAGAGGGATCAAGCATCAAATAGACTTGATTCTGGGTACATCATTGGCTAACAAGCTTGCATATAGGTGTAATCTAGAAGAATCAAAGGAGCTTTAACAACAAATCAATGGGCTTATGGAGCGTGGATATGTGCGTGCAAGCATGTCATCATGTGTTGTACCAGCTCTTCTTGTGCCAAAGAAAGATGGTTCGTGGTGGATGTGTATTGATAGCCATGCAGTGAACAACATTACCATCAAATATTGCTTTCCCATGCCTTATCTAGGTGACATGTTGAATGAACTGCATGGTGCTTAAGTGTTTTCAAAGATAGACTTAAGGAATTGTTACCACCAGATTCGAATGAGAGAAGGTGATTAGTGGACGACCGCATTCAAGACTAAGTATGGCTTGTATGAATTGTTAGTAATGCCCTTTAGTCTCACTAATGCTCTGAGCACATTCATGCTACCTATGAATGAGGAATTGCACCCTTTCCTTGGAAAATTTATTGTTGTGTACTTGGATGATATTCTGGTTTATAGTAAGAGTACGGTGGAGAACCATGGTCATGTGAAAGACAAGAAGAGAAGCATACCTAGTGTGATCCGCCTCAAGGAAGCCTAGGACATGGCTTGCATGGACATGAGCTTGCAAAAGGAGGCTTAGGAGCTAAAATTGGATCAGATTTGAAGTCTGAATGTGCAAGGCAAGGGGCTGAAGGAAATTCCCTATAAAAGGCCCAAGATTCAAGTCTAATGTTGCTAGAGATCCATTACAAGATGTTGGAGGCCCAATGACAAGAGTTAGGGCCAAAGCAATGAAGCAAGCATTGAATTGTTTGATCCAAGACCTTCAAGAGATAGGGCCCATGTTGTTGAGTCAGATTTCATCTCATAAAAGTCCAAGAGGCATCGTCTTGCTCCTTGAAGCCTAACATGAAGTGTCCAAAGGCCCACGTAGACTCCAATTGGGAGAACTCACTTAAAATACCATATGACAGCCATATGTCACTTAAAATAACAAAAAGAATGTGATTTATACAGTCCAATATGTTCAGATTATGTTTTAATTAGTTCCCTTTTTGTTTATCTTGAAATAATTCATCTACTCAACACCTTTCTATAGAGTTTATTTTGTTTCCTTTTAGGGATTGATTTGTTTCCTTTTATTTAGTTTCTTCTTTAGGATATTAAGTTAGGAAGTTTTTCCTATAAATAGGCACCCTCTATGTACTTTGAAAAGGGATTTTTCCATTTAGAAATACTATTGTGTATTATTATTGAGAGCATTCTTGTGTTCTTTGTATCCTTTAAGAATACTTGACTTATCGAAGGAGTTGTCTTCCTTTGTGGCATCCCAAGGTCAGAGTTCTAAGAGACAAGTTCTCTTAGGGTTCTTTCCATTGACCAACATTCTTCTAACCCTTTTCTCTTTTTTTTCTATTTCTATCTTTTCAATTTTGTTTCTTGTGCTTCTGTGTGTGTTTGATTCTACCTGTTCCCAGGCATAGTTACATCTTGTTGAAGGTTCTCTAGGACAAGTTCCTATTAGGTCTCCCATCAGAGTAATAAGGAGCTTATGCTGCACTTAAGAATGCTTTTCGACATGTTCAGAAAGGAGAAGTTATATAGGAAGATTGAGAAGTGCACTTTCATGGTAGATGGAGTCATATTCCTTGGGTACACTGTGTCTAAGGATGTTATTTCTACTCATAACTGGCAAATTGATGCTATTAAATCATGGCCAATTCCTAAATTTGTTAGTGAAGTTTGAAGCTTTCATAGGTGGCTTCTTTTTTATCAGAGATTTGTGAAGAACTTTAGTTTTATTATGGCATTAATTACCAAATGTATGAAGAAAAGGAAATTCAGATGGAGTGATTAATGGGCATCAAGCCATAGAGGACATAACAAGGAGGAAGCAATCTGATCCAGCTCATGTTGAGGATCCTTTACACATTGGAGGGCTAGAAGAATGACGTAGGCTATAAATGGACTAATTGAAGATGTTCGGGCTAAGCAAGAAGCCATTGGGGCTGACTTAGATGCGGGGCATCCAACCAATCTACTTTGCATGCTGGCAAATGGGATAGATCCAAAATATGCCCATTTTTGGACACCTTAGAGCTTTCATTTGAGTTCGTGGTATCTTGAGCTTTCTGGAATGTCCAAGAATGTTCAAATAGGAGTTCATTTGACCTCCCAATAGACAGACTTTCTGTGGAGTCTAGAATCTGCCCATAGACTGCTCTCCCTTGATTAGAACGAGTTTTGGGCTTTAGTCACGTGTTTTGGGCTTTGTTTCTAGTTATTTCTTTCCTTAGCTATATAAGACAACTAATTAGGGTTTCCTTATGTGTTAAGAACTTCTAGAAGGGTAATTAGGGTTTTCTAGCTGCCTATATATTCATCCTTTGTAGCCAAAACAAATCAGATTATGATTTTTTCAATAAAACAGTGAGTTTCTTCACTTTGTTGGTTCTTCTTTGAACTAGAACTTATCGAGGCTAAACCCTTGCGGTGTTCGTTGACTTATCATCCAATTGTCGGGATTGTTGGGTGTGGCATCAAAATCTTTATACCTCTGGTTCTTGCTTCCATATAAACATTGGGCCAAGGTCCTATCCTTTTTGTTTCAAACTGATTTAACTTTCTTGGGGTTCTAATTTTCTTCTTTTGATTTCAGGTTCCTTACATCTATTAATGCAGTTCACATCAGTTTGTATCAGAGCTTTGGTAATGCTGAATCAGTTTTTTCTGTTCTTGTTGCTTTTGTTTCTTCCATTCTGAAACCTTTAAATCTGATTGTTTCTCACTTTATTTTTTTCTTCTTTCTTCCATTGTCAAATCTAGTTGCTTGCAATCTGGGTGTTCTTCTTTTATTTCTCTTGATTGTTTTATTCCCAAATCTGATTATTTCCTCTTCTTTCATTCTCAATAGTTTGCCAAACTTGCCAATCTACTAGTTTTGGTTCTATTCTAAGTGATTGCTCTCCTTGCATTATATTTCCCTTCCTTTTAGTTTTGATTGCCTCATTTGTAGAAAAACACAAAAATTAAAAAAACAAAGAAGAAAAAAATCCAAAAAGAACAAAAGAAAAGAAGAATCAAGTAAAGGCTTTGATATTATTGCAAACCAGGGTAGATCTTATTTGAGCAAAAGATCTAATTTTGTTCACATCTCTTGGCATCTAAAAATCATATTCCTTGAGTCTTTGTTTTGCATTCCTTTCTTTCTCCTTGTTTCAGTGGTGTTCTTTCTTCGTGTTCTGCAAAATTCATCCTTGGGGTAAGTTTTTTGGGTATTGCAAGGTAATTTATCTTTGATTCAATTTCCTTAGTTCCTTTAAGAACTGATTTAAGTTCAGTGAGTGGAAAAAGGCAAGAGTGATTTACATCAATTGTTAAAAGCCATAAAAGAGAGAAAACACTAGTGAGGTTTATTTTTTTGGTATCTTTTGGAAACTAATCTTGGCAGATTCAAGATGGCAAATGATAGACCTGAGACTTTTGAGAAAAGGGCTATGTGCCAACACTTTGAGCTCATGGAAACTATTACGAGGGACTTGGTGGACAGATTGAAAAGGGTGGAAACTTTTCACAGGAATCAAGCTCGAGAGGCTCCTAAAGCGCAAAGGCAAAGAGGGCAGCGAAGAGTGCAAATTCCAGTGGAAGAGGAAGAGGTGGTTGATGATGATGGTGAGATTGATAACCGAGATAGAGGTGTTATGAGGGGAAGGCGATTGAATGATTATAATTGAAACTTGGGCAGCATAAAGATGAAGATTCCTCCATTTTCGAGCAAGAATGATCTAGATGTGATACATTGATATTTTCTTATCCTTTTAGTTCCTCTATACTTGTATTTATTTGCATTTTTTATCCTAAATGTTACACTTATCTTGTTTTATGCTTTTCAGGTACATTTGGACAATAGATATAAAAATGAGCTTAAGGAGATGGAATTTGTAGAAACAAAGTTCACTTTGGAAAGGGAGCTCGAAATGAGTAGGAATGGTCAAAGTTGCCAAATCCTAATCCCAGTAGGATTAGGAATCCCAGTTGTACAAGGAATCCTATTTTGACAAGGATTTCCTGTTTTGGTGATTCGAGGAGAAAAATGGAATCGGTAATGAAAAATTTGATGGCAAGTAATCCTACTCCTACAAGGATTAGGAATCCTATTCGTGTTAGGAATCCTACCTTGGCAAGGACGCGCCACCTCCTCTTCCTTCTCGAACTTGGATTCCACCTTTTAAAAGATTAAATTCAACATGGAGTAGAAGTCCTTCTCCTCCATGGATTCTTCTTTTGAATCCTACAAGGATTCAACTTTCTCTTGCACCTCCTCATGACCAATATAAATAGGACATATTAACTCATTGTTTTTACCACTTCTCATTCTCTCTCTTGTACGTTACTGTTCATGTGTACTATTCACGTGAATAGTATTTTTCTCTCTCTTCATCTTTTATCTTCTTTACTTAAACAATAATTAGGGTTTTATTTATATTTCTTTGCCGCACCTTATGTTGATGAAGAACTATTTTTTTTCTTTTCAATTGAAAGAGTTATTAACCTTTAAACCCCAATTTATTCATGAGAACTTGTGCTTAATATTCTTGAGTTTACGTGTGATGATTTTGTGTTCTTGGTTTATATGCATGAATGTCGAATTGTGTATGTATGAATTTAATCTAGAATTTGTTCTTGCTAGCATGCTTTGTTTGCTAAATTAATCATCTTAGGTTCAAGTTTCCAAGTGGTTAATGCTAGTAGCTTTAACTTGTTAAAATTCATTCGAGTTTTTGGTTTTAACTTGTTTAGATCAAGAACTTTGATTTTGTCAGTGCATTCGAGTTTTGATTGATAGAATTAAGAAATTAAATCATTCATCTTAATGCTTTACTTTGATTCTTGATGCATTCGAGTTTTGATTGATAGAATTAAGAAATTAAATCATTCATCTTAATGCTTTACCTTGATTCTTGATGCATTCGAATTGGTCAAGTCTTTGAAGTAAAAGAGTTATCTTGCATTCGAGTTTTGGAGCTAAACTAGACAAGATTGGTGTCCTTAATCACACACATCACAATTGAATCATCTTTATGTTCTATGATTGAATATACTAGGTGATTATTTTTGAACTCTCTTGCAATTGAATCTTGATTTTCTTGAAATTGTTAAATTGCTCTCTTTAATATATCTTTTGATTTTACTTGTTTTCTTGCTTGAATTTCGTATAAAAAACCCCAAGAATTATGTGTGTGTGTGTGAGTTTTCTTTTCATGATTTTTTTAGCTTAGTTTTGCATCTAGTTAATTCACTTGCATTCTTGCTTTTAAACACTCTTATTTTATAGTTCTCTGTGGGATCAATACCTTACTTTCCCATACTAAGTGTGTAGAATTTTAGGGTTTAATTTGTAGGACTAAACGACATCCTATCAGACGTCAAGCCAAAGGAGGAAAATAAGCCTAAATTCTCTACTCCAAATCCTAAAGGTGAAAATGACTCTAAACCCTCTTCTTTTTCTACTCCTTCTAAAGTTAAGTGCTTGTGGCTAGGCATGCTCTTAATATCCAACCAACAGAAGATCTTAAAGAAGGGCAACGTGAGCATGTCTTTCATACACAGTGTCTCATTAATGGTAAAGTTGATAGCATGATCACAAATGGTGGAAGTTGTACAAAATGTTGCTAACACTTTACTTGTTGACAAGCTTAAATTGCATACTTTGAAACATCCTAGATCATATAAATTGTAATGGCTTAATGATTGCAGTGAGGTGAAAGTAACCAAACAAGTGAGGGTTGCATTTTTTGTTAGCAAGTATCATGACGAAATTTTATGTGATGTTGCACCTGTGCACACTGGACATGTTTTGCTTAGTAGGCCATGGCAATTTGATAGAAAAGTTAGGCATGATGGATACAAAAATTGCTATTCTTTTCCTTTCCATGGTAAAAATATTTTACTGAAACCTCTTAGTCCCATTCAAGCTTATGCGGATCAAGGGAGGATTGAGAAAGAATGCAAATTGAGAGCAAAAGAAAAGAAAGAGAGAGATTTTGAAAAGAAAGAAAAAGAGAGAGAAAATAAAACGAGTGGGAAAATGAAGAAAAGATAGTGACTTTATTTGCTAGAAAAAGTGAGATTAAGGGAGCTTTAAAATGTGAAAAATCTTATATACTTTTACATAAAGATGTTTTCTTACTATTAATGAGCTTGATCAATCTTCTCCGTCTAGTGTTTTGTCTTTATTGTAGGAATTAAGTGACTTATTCTTGGAGGAGATTCTTGATGGATTACCCCCTTTAAGAGGCATTGAGCACCATATAAACTTCCTTCCCGGAGCTTCAACTCTAAATAGGTCTGCGTATAGAGCAAATCTGGAAGAAATTAAGGAGATCCAAAGACAAGTTGAAGAGCTTATGAAAAAGGAATTTGTGAGAGAAAGCTTGAGCTTATGAAATGGAGAATGTGTGTTGATTGCAAAGCCATTAATAAAATCATGGTGAAATATCATTACCCTATCCCCTGTTTAGATGATATGCTTGATGAGTTTCATGGTACTTGTATATTTTCTAAAATTGGGTACCATAAAATTCACATAAGAAAGGGTGATGAGTGGAAAACTGCTTTCAAAACTAAGTTTGGCTTGTATGAGTGGTTAGTTATGTCTTTTGACTTGATTACTGCACCAAGTACGTTCATGAGTTTGATGAATCATGTGTCTCTCCCTTTTATTGAAAAGTATGTGGTTGTCTATTTTGATGATAAAGTGTATTTTAGGAGTTTATATGATCATGTGAAACACTTGCATGATGTGTTTGGATGTTTAGGAGAGAATAAGCTTTATACAAATTTAGAAAAATGTTCCTTTTGCATGGATACAATTGTGTTTCTTTATTTTATTGTAGGTGCTAAAGGACTTCAAGCTGATAAAAAGAAAGTGACGGTAATTAGAAAATGGCCAACTCTCAAGAATGTGAATGAAATTCGAAGCTTCCATGACTTGGCAAGCTTTTATGGGAGATTTTTGAAGGAGTTCTCTAATATTGCTGCCCCTTCGAATGAATTGGTAAAAAAGAATGTGATATTTAAATGGGGTGATTCATAAGAGGTTGCTTTTAATACCTTGAAAAAAAATTGACCAACGCTCCTCTTCTTATTCTTCCTAATTTTTCTAAAGTTTTTGAGGTTGAATTTGATGCTTCTAGAATAAAACATTGGTGTTGTTTTAATGCAGGATTCTAAACCCATTGCTTATTTTAGTAAAAATCTAAGTATTGGTACTTTAAAGTACTCAGCTTATGATAAAGAGTTGTACGCTTTAAAAAGATCTTTAGAGACTTGGTAACATTACTTTTGGCCAAAAGAATTTATCGTTCATTTTGATGTAAACCCCAAAATGACTAAATATGGACAGCCACAAAGCAAGACAGATTCCACCTCCAAGAAAGCTAAATCAGGTCATAACAAACACACATAAAGGATATAAAGAAGGATATGGATGCCACACTCCAGAATAGATAAGAAGAGGGAGTGATAAGTCAGGAATGAATGCCACAAGATTGAATCAATCTTGATAAGTTCTACAGTTCAATAAAGAATCCAAGTTTCTCTCGATTCTCATAAGAAGATGTCAAAAGTTGGTTATGAATACATAAGATGCATATTTATATGCCCTAGGTCTAAAACTGACAAAAGAAGTGAAAACAAGTTTGTTTGGTATGCCCATTAGCCCAAAATTTGTAATACCCAGCCTTAGTGGGCTAATCAACCCATTTAATGTTGATTTTAGATCATAACTCAAACAAGAAATCTCATGATTTCATAAGCATACAAGATCCTACGCATGTCACTAAAAAGGGTCGGATGATATACTAACTTGAAACGCAGTGGAATAACTCCTTGTATGCTTGATGTTTTGCCTCCCTTAGGGAGATCCACTATGGCTTCTCTTTCTTCTCCAACTCGTCATGGTTAGAATGGATAGAGTAGACCAATTTTGACACAACGTAATAAAGTCAGAAGAGTTGCTAACTTGTGAAAGTAGCAATCCTTATGGTTCACCCACAATGCTCTTAATAAGCTTAATAACTATTTTATGGGAGGGTGCTTCAACGCATGAAGATTTGAAAGAAGGGAGTGTTTTTGGCTTAAAGATGGGGAGAAGATTGTAGTATTCGGCCAAAGAAAAAAACTCTCAAAGGAACTACAAAATTCCCTTTTATAGGCTACCAAAAAGTTCCTTTGAAGAGTCATTATGGCATGCTACAGCTCATGGTACACCCTAGTGTCCATTGTGCACTCAAGAACGCTAAATTCCTTCTTCTAGCACCACCAATTTTGCCCATTAAGCTTTGGGTTTAAAACTCCAACTCATGCTCCTTAATTAGCTCTTCTAGCTTAACTAGTGTGAACACTTTTATAGCTAGCTTCAATTCCAAGAACCAAAGATGAGTTGGGGTAATCTCAATTAAGTCCAATTGATCTTATCCCCAGCTTTCTAGCTATTAACTAGTTTTAATAAGCTCCCACGAGCTCACCTTAAGCTAGCTTTAGAAACTTGAGCTAAGGGAAAGGCATGTCAAGCCACTTATAGCTTACATGAGCTTCATTGAGCTCCCTTGAGCCGAGGGTTAGTTCCTTACATGAAACCCAAGCACTTTCAAATATATCTTAGTGCGTCAAATGAAATTTGTAGCACTTAAGCTATAAAATTCCAATAAGCTCCCACTCGCACAAAGATATATTTAAAAAAATATGCTCCCACTCAAACAGAGCATACTCAAAAGTGAACATACAAAGCCAAATATAAATAATAGTTGACGCACATAATTTTGAGTTGTGGGTGCGACCTTAGGCATGTAAACAAAATCTCTTTACATTGTGGTTATTAGACCCATAATGAAAGATTGTCATTCTCCTCACAATTGAACAAATCAAACTTACTTGAACAAATCAAGTTATGTGTCTCAAATCCCAAGACATTTTGATACAGAGTTTTAACTTATAAAACTCATATGTATTAAACCTCAAGTGCACTTGGTTTCTTTCTCACATCACACTCAATCTTTTCATATTGTACAAAACAATATGTGGCTCCAAGATTAAATAATGTGATTATGTATCATTTATAGTGTGTAACATATGCTATCATAGTTATGCAACTCATGCAATTATACTTATGCAGGCAAATTATGCATTCATGTCTTTCCTTTAGCTTCCAACTACTAGGAAATTTAAGAAAACATGATCATCTAAAAGGAGGAAACTCTATTCCCAATTCTCCCAAGACCTTCGACAACCAATTAAGAAGACCATAATAATCCTCAGTTTCCTAATAGCAAGCCATAGTCACTAAGGGGTTTCAATGAAGAATCTCACAAATAAGCGAAACAAGAGACAACTTGCTTATTCTCTTCAATTGGTCGATTTTATGGTTAACTATGGAACATTTGTAGCACATCCCTTTGATTGAAACGTACATTTTTCTTTATGGTTCAAAGTGAAATGCACCAATAATTGATAAACAACTGTTCATTTATCAAATGTCTTACATGTGTGACATAAGAAGGAGAAAATTACACCAACATTTCATAATCTACAAAGACCCATTGCCCTTACATGTTTAGCAAAATGAAATGGTGTCAATGGCTTAGTCATAGGGTCAACCACCATTAGGTCTATAGATATCTACTCTAACTTAATTTCTCCCTCTTCTATTGCATCTCTAACAAAATGATACTTCATGCTAATATACGTAGTCTTTCCATCATCCTTAGGGTCCTTAGTGTAAGCCAAAGCTGCCATAATATCACAATAGATATTAGCCTAAGTGTTGATATCACAATAGTTATGTGCCTTTCCAAAGGCACAATTGACCTTAAGTGCTGAATGAAATTTCCAAGCCACAAGTCCTCTTGCACAGCGGAGGCACTGGCAACAAATTCAGTCTCCATTGTTGACAATGTTGTGCAAGTTTGTTTCTTGCTACTCGAAGAAATAGCCCCACTATTTAGCACGAAGACATAGCCATATGTAGATTTGCATGAATCATGATCACCACCCCAATCAACATTAGTTTATCCATGCAAACCAAGATTCTCTCCTTGGTAGCATAGCCAATAGTCCTTTGTACCCTTGAGATACCTAAGGAATCTTTTCACACACTTCGAATGCTCGATTCTAGGGTTAGAAGAATATCTTGTGAGTAGAACTACAACTTGGCTAATGTCAAGCCGTGCACACAACATGGCATACATTAGACTTTCGATAGCACTTAGGTATGGAACGTTTTTCATTTCCTCCTTTGCTTGAGTACTACAAGGACACAAGTTTTGCCCAAGTTTGCAACCATATGTAAGTGACATACTCATTGGTTTTGAGTTTGTCAAGTTGAAATTTGTAAGAATCTTATCAATATAAGGTTCTTGAGACAAGGCCAACAACTTAGCTTTCCTATCTCTTAGGATCTTAACAACAAGGATATAGGTAGCTTCTCCCATATCCTTCATGTCGAAGGTGGAAGACAACCATCCTTTCATGGTTTTCAACAAAATCAACCCATTACTTACTATCAATTCCACATAAAGAGTCATAATGATGTATCCTTATGGAGACAATGAACTTGCACTCTAAGTGCATGCATGGGAAGATGCATTATGGCGTGATATAGCTCATGGTACACCTTAGTGTCCATTGTGCACTCAAGCACGCTAGATTCCTTCATCTAGCACCACCAATTTTTCCCATTAAGCTTTGGATTTCAACTCCAACTCATGCTCCTTGATTAGCTCTTCTAGCTTAACTAGTGTGAACACATTTATAGCTAGCTTCATTTTTCAAGAACCAAAGACGAACTGGGGTAATCTCAATTGAGTCAAATTGAGCTTATCCCCAGCTTTGGAGCTATTAACTAGTTTTAATGAGCTCCTACGAGGTCACCTTAAGTTACCTTTAGACACTTGAGCTAAGGGAAAGTAATGTTAAGTCACTTATAGCTTACATGAGCTTCATTCAGCTCCCTTAAGCTGTAGGTAAGCTCCTTACATGAAACCCAAGCACTTTCAAATATATCTTGGTGCATCAAGTGGAATTTGTATCACTTAAGCTATAAAATTCCAATAAGAAGGAGGAGGAAAGATGGAAATGAAGATAGGGGACTAAATATAGATTTGCCTGAGTTTAATGGTAGTTTGGATCTTGATAGTTTTATTAATTGGTTGAGAGAGATTGAAAGGGCATTTGAGTTCAAAGGCTATTCGGAAGAAAAGAAATGCAAAGTAGCCATTCTAAAATTCAAGGGTTATGCTTCCTTATGGTGGGGGAATGTAAGGAAGAAGAGAGAAAGAGAAGAGAAAGCAAGAATGAGATCTTGTGATAAGTTGAAAAGGGTGATGAAGAAGAGGTTCTTCCCGACAATTAAAAACAAGACCTTTACCCAAAATTACACCAACTTAAACAAGGGGACAAAAAAGTGGAAGAACATATAAGAGAGTTTGAAGGCCTTATGATGAGAAGTGATAGTCCTGAAGAGAAAGAATAAGCCATTGCATGGTTTTTGGGTGGATTACAAAAGGACATTGTTCATAAGATGGGACTACGGCCTTATCATTCCTTTAGAGATGTTTATAAGCTAGCTAACAAAGTGGAGAAGCAATTGCAAAGCCTAAAACTCTCAGCTCCTAAGACTTATTACAAGGGCAGGCCTAACTACCTCATCTTATTCCAAGGCCTATGTTTCCAACAAAAATAAAGCTAAGCAAAAGGTGAATGATTCTCTTAAAGAGAAGCCACAGTTTGTGAAGTAAGAAGCAATCCTAGGGGATTCAAAGGATAAGAAGTGTTTCAAATGCCATGTTTTGGTCACTTCCAAGCCAATTGTCCTAACAAGAGATTGAAGAGGCTATTCAAGAGGAAGCAAGTGAAAGAGAGGAATTTGAGAGTGATGAAGAGATAGTTGAAGAAGCTAATGTTAGAGAAGTCTTAATTTTGAAGAGAGTACTACATACACAAGTTGATTTCCATGAAGAATAATGGAAGAACTTGTTCCAAACCTGATGTACCATAAAAGGAAAGGTGTGCTCAGTCATTGTAGATAGTGGAAGCGGTACTAATGTTGCTTTCACCACTCTTATAGAGAAATTAAATCTTTTCTTTATAAACTACAATGGTTGAGTAATGAGAGTACAATACCAGTCACTAAACAAGTGGTGGTGCCTTTCTCTATAGGCAAGATTTATATTGATGAAGTGTTATATGATGTTATGCCCATGGATGCATGCAACTTATTGTTGGGGAGACCATGACAGTATGATAGATAGGTTATTCATGATGGGAGAAAGTTCAACAAGAAAACCATTACTTTATCCCCTTTGTCACCTAATCAAACACTTCCACCCTCACCACCACCTAAATTCGAAACCACTCAAAAGAACCTTTTCCTAAATGCCAGCCAAGTATCAACAAACACCAACCCATCCTAGCCTTACTTATAGCAGAAAGGAGAGAAGTCATGGAGATTGAACCCCATCCATTAGTCAAATAGTTACTCCATGAATTCCAAGATGTTTTCCCTAATGATTTGCCACCTTGATTGCCACCATTAGTCAAATAGTCCAAGGGGATTGGTGGGGGAGAGTATGAGTCATTATTCAGTTCTCGCCTTGTTAGTGTCAAAGAAAGAAGGGAGTTTTTGAATGTGTGTTGATACTTGAGCCATAAATAATATCACCATCAAGTATACGTACCCTATACCTAGGTTTGATGATATGCTCGATGAGTTGCATTGGTCCAACATTTTTTCAAAAATTGGTCTTCAAAGTGGATATCACCAACTAACGATGGGATAAGGACATGAGTGAAAGACAACCTTTAAAACCAAAGGAGGGTTTTGTGAATGGATGGTTATGTCGTTTGGATTTTCAAATGCACCAAGCACCTTCATGTGATTAATGAATGAGGTATTGAAACCTTTCTTGGGCAGATTTTTAGTGGTTTATTTTGATGATATACTTATGTATAGTCATTCTGAGAGTGACCATGTAAGCCACTTTAGACAAGTGTTTGAAATATTGAGAAAGAAAAGGTTGTATGCTAAGATGGAAAAATATGAGTTTTTTATGAAGAGTGTAGTATTTCTCAGGCATATCATGACGGGAGATGGTATTATGGTTGACCAATCTGAAGTGGATGCAATTCAAAGTTGGCCAAAACCTAGATCCACTAGTGATGTTAGGAGTTTTCATGCTTTGGCATCATTTTATAAAAGATTTGTCCCAAATTTTGGCACACTTATGGCTCCCATGACTGAATGCATGAAGAAGGGTAGTTTTGAGTGGAGTAAAGAAGCGAATGAAGCCTTTGAGATGATTAAGAAAAAGATTTGGGAAGCACCCATTCTAGCCTTACCCAATTTGAACAATGTTTTTGAAGTGGTGTGACACAAGAGGGGTTGGAGTTGGGGTAGTATTTACTCAAGATAAGAGGCCATTAGCTTACTTTGATGAAAAGCTCAATGAATCAAGGAGGAGATATAGTACTTATGACAAGGAGTTTTATTTAGAGCCTTAGACCATTGGAGTCATTACCTAAGGCCAAAATAGTTTGTGTTGCATTCGAATCATTAAGCACTCGATTTTATCAATGGCCAACATAAACTAAACTCAAGGCATACCGAGCAGGTTGAGTTTCTTCAATCCTTTTTGTTTATATCTAAGTACAAACAAGGGAGCACTAATGTGGTGGCTGATGCTTTATCAATAAGGTACTCAATTCTTGCATTCTAGATGCTAGAATACTTGGGTTTAGTATGTTGAAGGAACATTATAAGTTTGATGAGGAGATGACATCTATCATAGCTAAATGCACTAAGGACAATTTCAAAGATTATGTGTTGTATGATGAATTTTTTTTTAGGCAACAAACTTGGTGTGTCTAATGGGAGTTTTATAGAATTACTTGTGAGGGGAGAGCATGGAGGAGGACTTGCTAGTCATTTCAGGGTAACTAAGACTTTGGAAGTTCCTAAGGAGTAGAAGCATTGTGTCAGATAGGGATTCTAAATTCCTTAGCCATTTTTAGAGATCTTTGTGGAGTTGGTTGGGTACTAAGTTTTTGTTTAGCACATCTCACCACTCCTAAACAGATGGACAAACTGAAGTTACCAATAGAACTTTAGAGATTATCTTAAGAACCTTGGTGAGTAAAAGTTTGACGGATTGGGACATTAAATTAGCCCATGCTGAGTTTTCCTATAACTGCTCTCCTAGTGTTACAAATTCAGATGGCAATGTCTCGGCTACTTTTAACATTAGATATGTATCTCCATATTTGGAAGATGGCGTGCTTGTGGATTTGAGGAAAAATGTTCCTTAACCGGAGGAGGATGATGTAAAATCAGCCTAAGTGAGTAAAGACAATTCAACCCAAGTTTTAATTGAAGTCTACAAGATTGCCATTGGAGTGCTAAAGATCCAAAAAGTGTCCAAGACCATTTTTGACAGCCCAGCCCATGAGCAACAAGCATGGAAAGGCCAATTCTATCAAGCCCACATTTTGGTTATCATTTGACCCAAATGAGAGAAGATCATGCAAGTTGATGGGTATTAAGGGGATTTGTCCTAAAGCATTAAATCGGTATTAGGGGAATTTGTCCTACAGCATTAAATGGGTATGGATTTTGTTATTACTGAATGGTGGATCAATTTTGGTTAATATTTAATTGTAAATTTTGATATTTCACATGTAAGTTTCATCACCCACTCATGTTTGGCCTATATAAAGGCCATTCTCTCATTTTGTAAAAGAAAATACATGAATTTGATTAATAGAAAAACCAAGAAGATGGAGTTCTCCTTTTCTTCCTTCCTTTATCCAAGTTTGGCCTAATTTAGTGGTGGATAATTCAAGCTGGTGGTATCTCCTTTAGGCTTGGATTAATTGTTAGCCTTCTATTCTAGTAAGTTTAATTTATCTTGTGTCTGATTTGTTTCAAATTCGATTTGGAGTGTTCTTGATTTTTCCTTATCTCATTGAGATCAATTGATGAATAAATATGATTTGATGTAAGAATGAGATTTTATGCATATAGGAATACCATGTTAACGTTGTTACGAATGTTTTATGGTGTTGGCCAAACTGATTTAGTGGGATTTGAAGTTGTTTTCTAGTTGTTCTAAGTGGTTTAATGGATTAGAAACTTGTTTTGAATCATATCATTTATTTTGTGTTATTTAAACTTTAGTAATTTGGGCTTGCTTTATTTATTGTGTGAATTTAGCATGCTAAAATTAGGGTTTTAATTTTGTTAAGTGTAAGGATGCTCAGGTTAGATTTAGGAGCATGTGAATTCACCAATTGGTAACACTATGATTAAACATGACGTTAGATTTTGGAGCATCAATTAATGTTATGCCTCACTCTCTTTATGCCTCTTTAAATCTAGACTCTTTGAAAGAAACTAGTGTTAATGTCTGAAAACACTAATGCCTACCTAGATAGGGTGATTAAGGGTGCACTTGTGCAGGTGAATAAACTAATATTTCCTAAAAAAATTTTATTGGTGGATATGGAAAATGACTTTTCCTTTAATTCTACACCTACCTTATTAGGGAGATCGTTCCTTTACATAGCACAAACTACTATACATGTTTATGAGGGTATCGTCATAATGGAATTTGATAGGGAAGTTATTCATTTCAATATTTCAATATTAAGAAGCACCCTAAGATGACCATCCTACTTCTGTGATTAATGTGATTGATCCTTTAGTATAGGAAGATTGTAAGTGGAAGTGTATAGATAAACTGGAAGTAGTTTCAACTAAAGAGAAGACCAAAGCTTTTTATATCTCAAGGAAAAGCTTTATTGTTAGTCAAAAAGTGCTTTATTATTCTAGATAAATAATTTCCACATAAGTTGCCCCGAAGAATTTCAAGTGGAGAATGCAGAAATTAGGATCTTTGGAGATCATAATTTTTTTAACGTAATGAGATGCCAATGATAATAAACAAAGGTGCTGTTTCAGAGGCAACCCAAGGGGATTTTGTTCCTTTTGCTTTACATTTTTGTAGTTTTCATTTTTGTTAAATGCTCCATTTGTTACATTTGAAGTTATATTGAGGATAATGTAAGTTTTAAATTCTAGGGTGGTGAATTTTTTATTTTTTGTTTTTAAGTTTGATTCTTATATGTGTTTAAATTATTTTTGCTTGTTTGAAAAACTTCTCTCTTTTTCTGTTGCTGCTGTGATTATACAGTTAAAATTAGATAGAATGATCAACTAAAAATTCATGACAACTTGGGCATCTCTTTTTACTCTTTTGACCAATCAATGTATATTTCCTTACTGACTAGTCCATAGACATAAGTCAGTGAGATTTTGATCTTTTAGACGGATACATTCATATCAGTCTTATTGTCTTTTATTCTTGTGTGACCTTCTTGACATGTACATCCTAACTTTGCCTTGATTTTCTATTCAAGATCATATTTTTATCACATGCATTAACATTAAAATGATGTAGGCATTATTTGTTTTGTAAGCTACAGTAGCCAATAGCCTACTTAATGATATGGTTTATCCTGTTGTTAAGCCCCTTGAGCTTTATTAGCCTTTTCTTTTTATGTTATTAGCTTTATTAGTGAAATGCATAACATTCCCACATCAGGTATACAAGAAGACAAAGAATAGCCCCTTGTTATGTAACCTCCATAATTACACACTTTTTTATTTACTAAATGCACTTTCTTGGATGATGGATTTGGTTACTTTAAAAAATAAATCTGAAAGTGTTTTTGTTTGTTTAGAATTAAAGTTAACTAAATTTTGTTATAAGAGTTTAATAAAAGAGAATAATGATAAAAGAACTTGAGTTCAATCCCTCTGAAGCTGCAACAACAAAGACATTAACCTAAGAGTCATTCCTAACCTCACAATAAGAAACTAAAACTCACATATAGGTGCTTGTGAGAAAACTCTCAACCTAAATTTTATTACCTGAAATCTACTTTATTCATTACAATGCTCCTTAATTTATAGAGGTTTTGAGTTTCCTTATTTTTGAAGAGGAAAAAACAAAAATCTTACTAAAAATCAACTCGCATATCTGCCTAATTTGACTAGGAAACAAAGAAAAAAATTTTCCTAATTTGACTAAGAAAAAATGAATAATACTTGAGTGGTAAGCAAACCTACTTTTCAACTCTTTTCTTAATTATTATAGTTCTTAAATCATAACAACAGAAAATGCGGAAATACAAAAACTTTCCTAAATTTGGCCATCATAATCGTGCAACCCATATTCAATCCAAACCTATCTACCTTCTCGTTCAGCCTAGGAAATCCAAGTATCAATGCTTCGTGATTAACCCTATGTACTAGACCTTTCTTGAATGTTCATGCGTCATTCTCCCCTTCTTCAAAAGAAAATTTCCTCAACTCTTTAAGGTTGTCATCCTTAAGATAGGGAGAAAGGTCACTAACGTCAAATGTAGCCGAAACTCCAAAATCTCAAGGTAAGTCTATAACATTTTCTCCAATTCTCTTGAGCACCTTGAATGGATCTTAAGCTCTAGACATCATTTTGTTTTCCCTTTTGCTAGGAAAACATTCCTTCAAAAGATGGAGCCAAACAAGATTACCTGAAAGGAGGGTTGTTTATAGAACGAATTTGCTCTTGCTCTATATTTCTTGTTTTTGTTTTCTATTATAGCTCAAATATAGTCATGAAGCTTTTCCATCTCTTCAACATGTTTCTTAGCATCAAAGTTCAAAAGTTTATCCCTTGGTAGAGGTAGAAAATCAATGGGAATGTATAGAGTAGCTTTGTACACCAATTCAAATAGTGACTACTCTGTTTCATGTGAAGGTGACCTTTTATAGGCGAGCTCTACATGTGCAGTTTGAGATCCCAATCTTTTGTTGTCTTATTTACCAACACACGTAACAAAGCACCTAAATTCTATTATAACTTTAGTTTGATTGTAAGTTTGTGGAAGGTGCGATGTGCTAAACAAGATTCCTTGCAATCTCCACAGAGAATACCAAAAGTGACTTAAGAACTTTGAGCCTCTATTGGCACCCCATAAAGAAGAAGAATATTCTTTAAGTAAAAATCAACTATATGTGAAGTGTCATCCATCTTATGACTAGAAAAAAATGCTTCATCTTGGAGAATCGATCTACTACTACCACAATTGTAGTTTTTCCTCCTTTCATGCAAGGTGGCCCTATAATGAAGTCCATGTTCACATCTTTTGAAATTCTTAAAGATTAGGATAAAGACATAAATAAAACTTGATGAAATGTGCTCTTAGCTTATTAACATAGCCTACATTGATTAACAAGAGCTTGAACATTCGCTTGTATGCGAAGCCAATATAGTGTTTTTGAAAAACTTCTAAAGTCTTATGAATGCCAAAATAACCTATCAATCCTCCTTTATATGCTTCCCTAGCTAAAAACTCACAAATGGAACACCTGGAAACATACAATTTGTTGCCCTTAAACAACTAACCATCTTGAAGGACAAAGATGTCCATTGCTCCTTCCTTGTACTTCAAAGAGACAGTGAATACTTACATAAAAGCAATCCATTTTGCATGCCTTGGATTAAGTTTCTATTACCCATTAATAGGCTTCAAGGCTTCATGATCATCACGGAGTACAAGTGTTCTTGGCTTGAGATAATGACTCCAATTATCAAGTGCCTGAATAATAGCATAAAATTCCTTATCATAATTGGAGTAATTTAATCTAGAACTACCCAAATTTAACTAAAATATGCAAAGGGAAGCCCTCTTTGGAGAAGAACAACACCTATTTCAATTTTTCTTGCATCACATTCAACGTCAAATAATTCATTGAAGTCCCAAAGTGCCAAAATCATAGTATTGCACAATTTGTCTTTTATAAGCTCAAATGTATATTGTGCAATACTATCTCAATAAAACACACCTTTCTTTAAACACTTAGTGAATCTCTTATAGAAAGAAGCCAACCTATGGAAACTTTGAACTTGAGAAATGGATATTAGAGTCAGCCTATTCTAATAGCTTCAACCTTGGCTTGATCCATTGAGATTCCCTCATAAGATGTAATATATCAAAGGAAAACCATACTTGAATGAATGTACACTTTTCCACCTTCTCAAATAGCTTCTACATTCATCTCGTTCACACATTTCAATTTGGTGATAGCCATTGTGAAGATCAATCTTGCTATTTACCTTTGAGCCATATAACTCATCAAGCATATCACTAAGCCTAGGCACACGAAACTTATACTTGATTGTTATATTGTTCACAACCATATTGGCTTTCCACATTCGCCATAGCTCACCCTTCTTTAGAACAAACAATGCTTGTATGGGACCTACTCTCATGACTGTCTAATCTGATAGCTCTTACACTTGCCATTGCAATTCCTTAGCTTCCTTGGTATTCAATCTATAAACGGGCTTGTTGGATAATGTTGCACTTATTATCAAATTGATTTAGTGCTCAATTTCACAAAAAGGAGGTAAACCAAAAGTAAAATCTTAGGGAAACACATTTAAAAATTTGTGAAATAGCTAATGCAAATTTGGATGAATTTGTATGACCTCCATCCCTTTAGCTTCCATCAAAGCCAATGCAAAAGCCTCTTTATATTCTCATAAATCCTTTATAAATTCAGTTTTATTAACTAGTAGCTCCTTGCTTGGTTTGCTTTGCTCTACATTGTACACATTATAAGATGCTAACAGCAATAAATTGATTCATTTTTGCATCATTCTCAAATGAATAGAGATTTCTAAATCCATTATGATTTACCCTCCTATCATACTACTATGGTCAGCCTAGAAGGAAATGGCATGAATCCATTGGGATTACATCCCAAAGAACCTTATACTTGTACATTTTTCCAATTGAAAATGCCACCACAAGTTGTTTAGTTACCTTTATATCAATCCCTTTGTTTAACCATATCAAGGAGTACAATCTAGGGTGGTTCTGATGTGAACCCAATAGAGATGAACACTAGAAAACCCACAAGAATCTAATTATATGATCCCACGAAACCTAAACACAAATCTGGTTTGATGGACCTTGACCCTTTGTCTAAAAAGACAAGAACCTTGGTATAAAGAAACTACACCCAAGAAACAATGAAACCAGAAATTTAGACTATATTAAAGTCTAAACCCAAGGAATACATAAACTTGAACGAAGGTTATAATGGAAGTGCTGTGAACACCACAAAGAAAGGATTTCTTTGATAACTTCTGGTTTTGTTCTTTCAAGAACTCAAGGAGGAAACTCTCTCTCAATTTTCAATTGAATAATCTGAATTGTCTATCATAATGAACGTCCAAGACCCTTTAAATACTAATTCTAATAAAACTCTAAGAAACAAGGTCATAACAAATCTGATTTGACCAAGTCTCTAACTTCCTAATCTGATATGTATCACACCAA
>JANIIA010136464.1:0-26160 GCA_027478495.1 Erythroxylum alaternifolium
TAGATGGTCTTAGGGTGAATTACTCTCTCTCAAGTTATAATTTTTAACCATAATTGATAAACCCTAATTAAAATTATGGGAATTGTGATCTCTCAATCTACTATTGGTTGTGATCTCTCAATCTACTATTGGTCCAAAACCTAAATTAGTTCTGAATTTGTCTATTAACCTACTGGGAATCTATGCTCGATCTTTTGTTACACTACTCTATCTATTTGATTCAACTCTTTACCTATTGATTTACCTATCTCTTGTTAGTCCAAATCGATGATTTTATTGGCTCACCCTCTCAGTTTATTGCCAAGTTATGAAGAATCAAAATTGAATCACAATTAAATCGAAATAAAACACCATCAAATAAATTTTATTAATATCAAGAATAAAAAAACCCAAAGGTGAGTTTAGACAAAAGATTAACACTCAATAATAGCAATTCCAATCAATATTCAATCTCATACATCAATGAAATCGAAATAAAAATAGAAAATACAATCGGAACGAATCTCAGAGATCACGACTATAGAAAACTGCCTATTATGGGAAGTACTTCATTTCAAACGTATCTCCGTGCCTCTTTTCCTTCGTCTCCTTCCTTAATCGCTTGATTTATCTCTTGGTTCCTCTCGTTATTTTACAGAAACTCCCTATTTTGCTCGACTCTCTTCACTCTCTCTCCTCCCTGGTGGCTGTCTTGTAGTGTGTTGTTTATTCTGTAGCAGCCCTAGGTCAAACTCGGGGTCGAAACAGTGCAAAACATCACTCAAAATTTAAGTTTTCGTGTCGGCCCGATGCAAGGCACGATCGTGGCCTTACTTGCCACAATCGTGGTTGGTGATTTATCCTTTCTGTCTCGTTCGTGGCCTGAAGTGCATGAATATGACCTAACTTGGCGCTCTTTGTCACGATCGTGGCCTGGCTACTTCTGGCTCTTCCTTCTTTGTCACAATTGTGGCCACTGTACACGATTGTGGCCTATGTCTTTTAGCTTAAAACTCTTCAAATCTTCATCATTCTTCCCCGTTTACCCTACAACACTAACACACACATCAAAGTACCTAAAAAATATAACAATTAAGGTCAAATATTCATACTAACTCATAAAAAACACACAAGCACACAAATTGACATAGTTAACACATAAACACACACTTAACCCTCAATTTAACTCTAAATACTTAACAGATTAAACCCTAAAATATCATGCAAAACATAACTATCAGGAACCAACATGAGGGCTGTGTTTAACCTGTGCTCAACTAAAATCTAAGGTTTTATGAAATTAAATGAGAAAAATAGAAAAAAAGAGAGACATCTAGGAGGGCTAGAAATCAATCCCAACGTTAAAGATTCTTAAAGAATGGAGGAGAATCAATCTAGAAGAAAGCAAGACTCCACTAAGATCACTCAAGAAAGATATAGACTCAAGAACTAAGAGTTCATTCTTATTTCTTGTTTCTTTATTATTCTTTTTTGATTCTATTTCTTTTGTATGAACTAATTTAGGATATATATTTAGATGTGACGAACCTAGTATTTGTGTTTTGATTTGATCTCTGGTTTAATGAAATACATAGTTTTCGTATGATTTATTCATGCTTTTATATTGATTGAATCAAAGGTGAAAAAGTGGAAGATTAAATTATATGATTCATGCATCAAGATTCTAGAGGTGAGGTGTGCCATTAGATCACAACATAGATAAAGAGGGTTAAGCATGGGCCATTCGACACAAAGACGTAAGATTTCCAAGGTTAGAATAAAACCTATCAAGAGAGTTCATAGAGAAAATCAAAGTATTCTTCGGTTGTTTTAATTCAATATGATTGAATTATAAATAGGGGTTGTATTTCTTGAAAGGTAATATAAGATAGGAACTTTTACTCATCTAATAAACTTAAATTGTCTATAAAATCAAGAAAACTCAAACATAGTGAAATTTTAGGAGAATTCTAAATTCAAGTTTTTTCTGTTTATTCATTGTTACTCTTATCTATTTCTTATATTATTATCTTATTTTATTGTTTAGATTTGTTTAGCTTTATTTTCTAATTTAAGCATCTATTTTGTTAAACTAGATAATAGAAAGACAATTACTATTAGTATTTTTAGTCCCGTAGGATTAATCCGTACTCATTTATGCTAGCTATAGTTATATCACAGGCTTTTGGTTAAAACACAATCAAATTATGGAATTAATATTGATTTTAATAAGGAATTTGATTCAATGGATGGGAAATTATTTTTAATTTTTTGGATTCCTATAATTATTCATCTTATGGATAAAAAAGTTTATAACTGCTCCTTTATATATTATCCTTATTAAGCACAAAGGCTATATAAAATAGTAAAGTGAATCAAGCAAGTTGACTCCCTCTCGCCTTATCTATTTAACATATTGATAGTGGTAAATTGTATATTGTTTTAGTGGATAGTTTAGTATGTGTTTAGTTGTCAAATTGAATAATTATTGCATGTTTAGGTTAGGATTGTGTTGTTTAGTTAGACATTTGTGTTTTGAGTGTTTTATGGGTTAAAGTATGCCATTGAGCTTAAATTTGGTATATTTAAGGTGCCTTGGCGTGTTTATTAGTGTTTCAGATCAAATGTCAAAGAATGTAGGAGAATCAGAGGAAGCCAAGAACCTGACCCGGGCCTATGATCATGGCTTCCTTTACCACAATCGTGACAGAGAACAAAATCTTGGGCCATAATCATGGCCTATATACGGATAGCCTTCCATAATTAAATATTTAAGGGACTTTCAGACTTTTTGGGAATAGGAAAACCCTAAGGTTTACCCTAAGTGAGAAATACTATATAAAAAAAGAGAAATGACCTAAAAACTTGCTCTCTGATATGCCACTTTTAGGAAAACTCCAAGAATAGAGAAGAAGAAGAGATAGAAGAGGAAGACGAGGAAAGAGGAGCCCACTTTTGTTACTGCTACTTTACTGAGGCATATCAATCCCACTTCCAAAGTGTATTTCATTCATCTTTGTGTTCTATTCTTTGAATGTTGAGATGGATATGAATATGTTGATGAATTTGGGTTGGATCGTGATAATTTTCTTTAGGGATTTTGACTTGATTTAAAGTTAATCTAGTTATTTTTGTGTTTAATCATTTGGGTGTTATGATTAATTTATGTTACTTCATCCTTTAACAATAAATTGAGAGAGTGAATTGAATACAAAATGATTAGGTTAGGTTAATGAGAGTTAAGCATTCCAATAGACCACACAATTAATCAAATTGGTTATTATATAGAGAAAGATCTCGTGTGAGACCCAGTTGTTTTTTAGAAAGCTTAAGAACTGATTAAGGTTAGAGTTGTTCGTAATTGAGAGATTACATGTTCGGTATTTAACCTAATTGGGGATTATTAATTACAGTTTGTAATTACAACTTTGGTGAGAGTAATCCTCCCTTCAATAGTCTAGAACTGACACCTCTTTAACATATAAATGACTAGGTTAGCATTAATGATATGAAACATCCCCCTTTATTACAATTTAGAACTTCTTCTTATGTGAATTCTCATTGGGAATTTGGTATAGCTCAATTTAATTTCTTTTTTTGTTAATTTACAAATTAATTTTCTACCAATTATCTTTATATGTTTACTTTTCATTCTATTTTTTATTTTCAATTTTATAATTCTTAGGGCCTTAGATAACTTAGAATTGAATTAGTTCACCACTCCTCGAAAGATTGACCTATGCATTTGCAGTATTTTGAGGGCTTATAAATTGTAAAACTTGACCATCATCAAGTTTTTAGCGTCATTGTTAGGGAGTAGTACGACTAGTTTAGTTATTGTAGTCTAAGACATTTTCATCGCTCTTATGTCTGTGTAATTACATGAACATAAGAGTTACTCAAAGTACAAATCAGACTGTAAATACCTTAAAATTCATCATCACTCACTAAGAATGAGCCATTTGATGGGCCAAATACGAAGAAGAAGAAATAGAGGAACTAATGGCAGAAGAATTTCAAAAAGAGCTTAATTAAGGAGGACACCAAGGAAATCAGTTGTGAACCCTTATGGATTTCATGAGACCGGGTTCAACACTGTCAATTAAGGAGTATCCTAATCACCAATTCGAGCTGTTTATTTTGAGATTAAACTGGCCCTATTGAACATGTTGCAAACAAAGGTGCAATTTTATAGATTGACCAACGAGGATCCCAGTGCACATATTGTAAACCTTCTTGAAATATGTGATAGCTTCCGATATCATGGTATGTTGAAAGATAAGGTTATGGTGAGGCTTTTCCCCTTTATGTTAAGGGATAGATTCAAAGCTTGGTATCACTCATTGAGCCCCTCAAATGTCACAGTATGGGAGCATTCGGTGCGAGTATTCTTAGACAAGTATTTTCCCCTCTCTAAGAAGATAAAGATGATTAAAAAAATTATGAACTTCCAAAACAATGATGGGGAATCACTTTACAAGTCGTGGCAGAGATATAAGAAGTTGCAAAGGAGGTGTCCACACCACAACATGCCAAAAGAATTCCTTTTACAGACCTTCTACAATGGCGTCAGTCCACCCATGAGAGGTAACATAGATGCAGCATTTGGCATATCGCTTATTCAAAAGACTGTTGATGAAGCAGAGGAGTTGCTTGAAGAAATGGCTAGTAACAACTATCTGTGGATGAATGACATGAGTAGACAACCCACAACCCTTCGTAAGCAAAAGGGAGCTTTAGTTGTCGACCTAATAACAGAAATGCAAACTAAGATTAATAACTTGACTCGACAATTCAACAATATGAAGGCTTCTTCCTCAACTCCAATTGAAGTTGTTTAAGAAAAACACAAGCTGTGTGGTCAAATGAACCACGATACCATTAATTGCTTCCTGATGAAGGACTAAGATGTAAAGCACGTTAACCATATAGGCGCACAGTTCAGCAGAGGTGGAGAGAACAATCCCTATTCGATCACATATAACCCTAGGTGGAAAATCAACCTAATTTCTCTAGGTTGAACAATACAGGAGGTCAATTCTAACCCCAAGGATCTCCAGGATTCCAGCAGGAAAAACCAAATTCCATGGACATTAAATGGGATAAAATCTTGGATAAGTTTGGAAGCCTAGATGATGCTCAAAAGAATCTAAAAGGTAGATTCAGACAAGTAACAAAGAATCATGCCTCCTTTATACATCATTTAGAGGTTTAAATGGGCTAGTTGGTGAACACTATCTATATGAAATGTAAGGAATCTCCCAAGAACTTCTAAAGAAAAACCAAGGGAGCAAATGAAAGTTATCACACTACAAAGTAGGAAAGAACTGAAACCACTCACTAATAAAAAAAGTTACAACCACTCTCCCTGTTGAGAAAGACCAAAAGGAGACAGAAGTGAATATGAGTGAGTACCCACCTTATGTTTCTCCTCTACCATAATCACCCAAAGTTCCATATCCTTAGTGACTGCAAAAGAATAAATTAGATGCATAATTTGCGAAGTGTGTAGAAAAACTAAAGGCTTTTCAAATAAAGTTTTCATTTGTTGAAGCGTAGGAACATATGCCAAATACGCTAAGTTTTTTAAGAACATATTATCAAAGAAGTATACACGGAAAGAGACCAAACGGTAGCTTTAACTGCAACTTGTAGTTCCATAATCACTAGTCATATTCCATCTAAACTGAAAGATTCAGGGAGTTTCAAAATACCCTATGTGGTTGCTGAACTTGAATTCAAAAAATGCCTCTGTGTTTTAGGAGTAAGTATCAACTTGATGCCTTGTTGATATTAAGAAAATTGGGGCTCGATAAGATCAAGTCAAGATCAATGTTAATTTAGTTGGCTGATCATTAAATTAAAAGACCATTTGGAGTAGTGGAAGATGTTCTAATGCAAGTGGATAAGTTCATTATCCCTGTGGACTTTGTGGTTCTTGACTTTGAAGAGCATAAGAATTTTTTGCTGATTATTGGTGACCTTTCATAAAAGGAAAAGGATTAATTGATGTCCATGAAGGAAAACTAACATTTAGGATTAGTGAATATCAAATGGAATTTAATATGAACAAGTATATAAAGAATCCGAAAGAAAACATCGTGTGTATGAAAATCAAAATTATGAGTGCAATTATGCAAGAACAAGTAGAGAATTGCATTGTAAAAGTAAAGTCAACTAAAGTAGAGATATACAACGATGCTGAGAATATAAACAAGGCTGAGTTTGAAGGAGAGGAAGACATGAAGGAGTCAGGTGTTCAAACTCTCTAAGACATATTAGTCCAAACAAAAGCACCCATACCACCCTCCACTAAAAAGCCACCCACCTTAGGGCTTAGCCCTCTACCTACATTTCAAATATACCTCTCTATGTGAAGGTTAAACGTCACCCATCATCATTTCTAATCAATTGGATGGGAACCAAGAGAGTAAGGTGGTAGTGGTTATCAGGAAGTGAATTAGGGCTATAGAATGACAGATATCTGACATTCGAGGTATAAGCCCTAATGTTTGTATACATCGAATAAACCTTGAAGAATGATGTAGAACGATGATGTAATGTCAACATAGATTGAAACCTTACATGAAAGAAGCAGTCAAGAAAGAAGTAGTTAAACTTCTAGATACGGGGATAATCTATCTCGTATCCGATAATGAATGGGTCAATTTGGTACAATGTGTACTAAAGAAGGGTGTAATGATCGTAATAAAGAGTGAAACAGGGAATTAATTTCAACAAGAATAGTCACGGGATAGAAAGTGTGTATAGATTATCATAACTCAATAAGGTGACCAAAAAGGATCATTTCCCTCTCCCATTTATGGATCAAATGATAGAAAGAGTAGTTGGTCATTCATTATATTACTTTTTGGATGGTTATTTGGGGTACAATTAGATATTCATCTATTGTTCACAAGATTATACACGCTAAGTTTTACTTTTTTGTTAACCTTGGTAAATTCCACAAGTGCACAGGTCATTCGCGTAGTACCTAAGGTATCAATGCCACGAGGAAGGTTAACTAGTCCTAAATCTAATATCGCCCTAAACTACAATAATTCTAAAAAATTAACTAATGCAGAAATTAAATCAATCAATAATCAAATATGAGAATTTAAAGTGCCAAGGAGTAACAAAATAGCAATCACATAACCCAACCCGCAATTAACCTAGAAGTCACTAAGTGAGAGAAAGGGGATTTTAATTCGAAACTAAAGAAAATCTAACCAATTATGCAATTATTGAATTAAATGGTATAGATGGTCCTAGGATGAATTACTCTTTCTTAAGTTATAATTCTTAACCCTAACTAATAATTCCTAATTCAAATTATTGAAATTGCTATCTCTCGATTCACAATTGGCCCAAAAATTAGTTCTAAAATTGTCTGTTAACTTACGGAGAATCTATACTCGATCTCTCGTTACATGACTCTACCAGCTTGATTCAATTCTCTGCCTAGCAGTTCACCTAACTCTCGTTAGCCCAAATTGATCATTTGTTGTCGAATTATTAAGAACAGAATTGAAATCATAATCAAATCAGTAAAAAACACAATCTAGTAAACTTTATTAATCTCAAGAGACAAAATATGAAGGTGAGTATAAACATAACTCAACATTCAACGTAACTATTCTTAACACCTATTTCAATTATTACATAAATAAAATTGAAATAAATGGAAAATATTATTAGGAACGGAGTTTTGGAAATGGTGACAGCAAGAAACCACCTATTTCAGGTAGTATGTCGTGTCTAGCTAGTCTCTATACCTCTCTTCCTTTGTCGCCTTCCTCAATCTCTTAATCTCTCTCTAGGTTTTTCTCAAAATTGGTGGAATGAAACTCTCTTGCATAACTCTCTAGGCTCTCCAAAAAGACTTTTGGTGGCCGTCATATCACATTTTGTGGAAGCCTTAGGTCAAAGTTGGGGTCAAAATGATCCATAAAATCTCCCAATAATAGAGTTTTTTTGTCGGCCCAATGCAGGGCACGATCTTGGCTAGTGATTTAACCTTTCTATCACGATCGTGGCCTAATGTGCGTGGTCGTGGCCTGACTTGACGTTCTCTATCATGATCATGGCCTGGCTAATGTTGGCTCTTCCTTCTTTGTCACAATCGTGACCTGCTGTGCACGATCGTGGCCTATGGTTTTAGGTTGAAACTCCTTGAATCTTCGTCGTTCTTCCCCGTTTAACCTGAAACACTATCAAATGTATCACGACACTTAAAAAATGTAACATTTAAGCTCAGAGACTTAATCTAACCTATAAAAACACTAAAACACACAAACTAACATAATTACACCCTAATTGCAACTAAATAAATAACAAATTCAATCCTAAAACACATGTAATTACACAACTATCATCTACCCCAATGACCAAGAAAAGACCAAGTTCGCATGTCCTTACGGTACCTTTTTCCTAATTTCCTTATTTCTCATTACGGTACCAAGAAAAGATCACGTTCGTATGTCCATTTTCTCATGCTAAGGGTTAGAATCATAGAACACTATACATGAGGGATATAATGAGAAAATAGGAAATTGCATTTCATGCACATTCATAATATAGCATATTCACACATGTGAATATTTAATTTTTTGGACACATTAAAATGATTGAACATATATTCATTGACATTTTTTAGGTATAATTAATTTTTAAATGTGATTATATTGAGAATTGTGGTTTATATATCTTTAAGTTGATTTGGTGATAATAATTATTAATTTAGGATTTTTGGTGAAATTTAGAAAATTACTAAAATTTTGAGTATTTTCGAGACTAGAAAAATGCCATGTGGCAAGACAATTGGTTTATGGTAGTAGAAATGAGTGTCAAATGGTAGTAGAAATTTTGATAAATAACTTTAGTATTTAATGAAAAATACTATGGAAAATTGGGTGACGATTGGAGTAGAAATTGGAGATAAATGGACTAGTTAAATAAGAGAACCAAGTGAAACCTATCACTTGCCAAACCATTTCTTAACTCATGACACGTTCACAAATGAAAGACTAACTACATTTTTAATTGGTCTATCACTTTATTCATTGTCCTAATCTCTTGTTAATCTGTTCTCCATCTTTTTCAGTCTTCTTTATCCACGATCATTTCTTCTTACCCTCATCAACGTGAAACTTGCTTTCACCTTTCATTGTTACTATGATTTTGTTGTCATATTCATTCCTCACTAAAGACCTAACCCTACTACCTTTGAATGGTGGTGAATGAATGATGCTTGAGAGGCTAGGGTTAAGAGAGATTTGAATACTTTGAAGCTGAACAAGTAAGTATAAATCATTAATCTTCTTGGTTTGTTAAATGAAGCATGTATGATGATAGTTAGAGGTTATATGATCATAAGATGGTGTTTTATGTATGTTGGAATATGGGTAAAGAAATAAACACATTGATGTCTTGCTTTTATATGTATGATGATCAATATTTCATAAATTGTTGTAGAGATGAGGTTGAAATTGAAAGAGAATTAAAATGATGTAGAAATAAATGCAAAAAATTGATTTGTAAATGGATGTTCATGATCTGTTTGTAATGCTTAATCACATGAATTTTTCTGTAGTTGTTATACAAATGAACTAGAATGATCTTGAGGTTAAAGAAAGGGCTAAAGTGGTATCTTAAAATGAGATGAATTAAGGTGACAGTTAGAAATGAAATGAAGGTGAAAAATGAGGTTAAACATGTGTAGAAAATTGATGATGAATGTGTATATGAATTTGTTCTATTTTTGGAATTGATGATCAATCATGGATTTGATTTGTGTATGAATGATGTTAAGCTAAAATTAGGTTAAGAATAAAGGGGTAATTATGAGAAATTAAGCTAGAAATGATAGACTAAGCATATGAAGTGTTGGATGTAACTTGGAATAGTTAAAAGAGCTAGAAAAATTGGAAAAAAATGGTTGGGAATGAGTTAAACATGAATATGCCTCTTAGATGTCCATTGGGTGTACTTCAGGTCTGCTGGGTAGACATTATCTAGAATTCCAGCATTCCAGCTCTGCTCATGTCAATTTGGAGGGACATTAGTCCGTTGGACGGACATTCTCCAAAATTCCAACGTTCCAGCTCTAGTCATATTCGATTAGAGGGACATCAATTCTTGCATGAATGCACTAGATATCTATGGGATTAACCAATCTTGTAATGAACATGGGCTAATGGTTTAGTAAGACGATGTGTTTCGGATGAAGAAATGTAGGATATATTAACACAATGTCACGAAGCTCAATACACTGGTCACTATGGAGAAAATAAAGCAACAGCTCGAGTACTCAAATGTGGATTTTACTAGCCACATATTTTCAAAGACAATTAAGCTTTTGTGGCATGGTATGATCGTTGTCAAAAGGTAGGCAACATTTCCAAAAGAGACAAGATGCCTTTATCCAACACTTTGGAAGTTGAAGTCTTCGATATATGGGACATCAACTTTTTGTGTCCTTTCCCATCCTTCATTGGGAACATGTACATTCTAGTAGGGTGGATTATGTATCTTGCTAGGCCAAAGCAATGACATCTCGAAATAATGATGGGAAAGTTGTACAAAAGTTTATAAAAAGATTATTTAATCAATTTGGGGTGCCAAGAACTATAATAAATGATTGAGGAGTACACTTTTGCAATAAATCTTTTAAAGCTCTCTTTAAAAGATACAGGATCCATCATCATGTTTCCACCCCTAACCACCTACAAACTAGTGGAAAAGTCGAGGTTGTAAACCGAGAGCTCAAACTTATTTTAGAAAAAATGGTAAATAGTTCGAGAAAGGATTAGGCAATGAAACTAGATGATGCCCTATAGGCTTATCGATCAGCTTTCAAATCTCTAATGGGCACTACCCCCTTCAGACTTATCTATGGTAAGGCGTGCCATTTTCTCGTAGAATTAAAGCATATCATATTTTGGGCAACGAAGGTCCTAAACATTGATTGGAAGTAGTTAGGTGAAAAAACATCTTGTGCAACTCAATGAACTCGATGAGTTTCACCATAATACCTATGAAAATGCCAAATTTTATTAACAAAAGGTGAAGAAGTGGCATGATTCTCATTTGAGGCCAAAGGATTACAAGGTTGAGGATACGGTCTACCTATACAATTCAAGGCTGAGCCTATTTTTAGGAAAACATAAATCATTCTAGAGTGGACCTTTTATGTTAACTTAATTGTTTTCTCATGGAGCCCTTGAATTGGAAAACTCCATCAAGGAGGCCTTTAAGTTTAATGGGTGTCATTGCAAACCATATCTAGAAGGAGTAATTTCCAACGAAAAGGAAGTAATTCCTTCCTTTCAAACAATTTAACACGCTTCTAAAGTTGCAAGGTCAAGCTAGTGGCCCTAAATTAGCATGTTTAGTAGTTAGATTTAAATTACTGTGAATTTTTGTTTTCAATTCCATAATATCGAATAGGTTGGATCACTAATTCACTTACTCTCTTAAAAAACTTATAAGATAAGAAAATACTCTTGATGTCAAACAGATTTGGTCTTAACACTTTCACTATGACCACCTTAATCGCCATGACGGGTTCTATGTTCTTAACCCTTATCTTTTCATTCCTTTCTTTATCTTGTAATTATGTTTCTGTATTATTTCATTCGTATTCCCATCTTATGCATTGTTTGTTCTTCTCATTTTGAGGACAATGTGTTGTCCAAGTGTGGGGAGAGTTGTTTGCATCATATGTTTTTCTTTGAATGTGAATTTTGCATGCTAGTTTGTTTAAGTTTGCATGATGTGATTCGTGTCAATGTGCTTTGAACATAGTCTTTTAGGTTACTAAGATTTATTAGCTTCTAAAATTGGTGTTCTAGGTTATTTCGGTTAAATATGCATGTTAATTAGGATATGATGTTAGTTCATTCACTCTAGGAATTTACCACATTTATTTATAATTTTAGGCCAATTGAATATGTAGCATCATTAGTTTCTTTTCATGAGAATGATTAGCTTAAGAAATGAGGTAGGTAATAAAAAATGTATGCAAATCTTAAATAAATAACTATTTCGCTTGCCTTTTTTGAAACAAATCAGGTTATGAATAAAGCTAGTAACTAGTTAAGAATGTGATGTAGTTGAGTAACTAGGGGACATTCATCATGAATTTTTTCCTTCACATCAAAAGATTATAATGAAATTCCAACCAAATAGCTTAATAAAAACATGGCCTAGTTGAATAACTAGGGACATTCATCACAAATGGTTTCCTTCGTGTCAAAGGGCGAGGTTTATGTCAATTAAAATTAAAAGAAATAGTGTGTTGTTTAATAAATCCTACTGATCTTGTGAACATCATGATTTCTTATGAAAAGTCGCTTAAGTATAGTTACATTTTTTATTGACTAAATAATTATCAATGTATATATGTAAGTGAAAGGAGTGAATGAATGTGACATTAAGTTTTAATTATTATGTATATTTAGTTCGAAGTATGTAGACACAGATTTCACAAGTTAATAAGTTAGAACAACTTGAGGGATCATGTTTGTAGTCAAATTTGTTTCGTGAAGTTTGATGACATTGTCCTATTATTGCATTGTGTGTGTTTTGTTGTTAATTGTGTTTAGTGTGTGTGTTTTTTGTTTTTGTCATTTCTTAAGGACAAGTAAAAGTTTAAGTGTAGGGATGTTGATAGTGGTAGACTGCATAATCTTTTAGTAGGTAGTTTAGTATGTGTTTAGTTGTTAAATTGAATAATTAGTGCATATTTAGGATATGATTATACTGTTTAGTTAGACATTTATGTTTTAACTGTTTTATGGATTATACTATGCCATTGAGCTTAAATTTTCTGTATTTAAGGTACCTTGACATGTTTGTTAGTGGTTCAAATCAAATAGCAAAGAATGGAGGAGAATCAGAGGAAGCTAGGAATCTGAACCAGGTCTATGATCATGACGGAAGCCTAATCTTGGACCACGATCGTAGCCCATAGAAGACACGGACGACCTTCCATTCTTAAGTTTTCGAGGGACTTTTTAGACTTTTTGGGTTGTTGATGCTTCTTGAGGCATCCCAACCCCCTTTCCAAAGTTTATTTCATTCATCTTTGTGTGGATATGAATATGTTGATGGATTTGGATTTGATCATGATGTTCTAATTTTCTTTAGGAATTTTGACTTGATTTAATGTTAATCTAGTTATTTTTATGTTTAATCATTTGGATGTTGTGATTAATTACTGTAACTTCATGCTTCAGTAATAAATGGAGAGAGTGAATCGAATGCAAAATGATTGGGTTGGGTTAATGAGAGTTAAGCAATCCAATAGACTACACAATTAATCAAATCGATTATTATACAGAGAGAGATCTCGTGTGAGACATGGTTTTCTTAGAAAGCTTAAGAACTAATTAAGGTCAGAGCTGTCCGTAATTGAGAGATTACATGTTCAGTATTTAACCTAAATAGGGTTTGTGATTATAACTTGAGAGAGTGTAATCCTCCCTTTGATAGTCTAGAACTGACAACTCATTAACACATAAATGATTAGGTTAACATTAATGATAGGAAAAATCCCCCTTTCTCATAACTTGGAACTTGTTTCTGTGTGAGTTCTCATTGTGACTTTGTATAGCTTAATTTGATTTCTTTTCATGTTAATTTACAAATTAATTTTCTGTTAATTATCTTCACATGTTTACTTTCTTGTCTATTTTTATTTTCAATTTTATAATTATTAGGGCCTTAGATAATTTAGAATTGAAGTATTTCACCACTCTTTGAGAGATTGACACCTCATATCTACACTCATGACCTATACACTTGCATTATTTTGAGAGCCTATAAATTGTAAAACTTTCCCATTACCATATATGTATTAAGGTCCTTACAAGCTTACTAATTATAATATAAGGTAGGAGTAAAGTTTCATTGGAAATGTGAGTAATCGTAGATATTCAAGTTTTCATTTGTTTATGATTTCTTGCTATTTTGTACAGCAAATTTAAGATGAGTGTCTTGTCATATTAAGTCATTAGATTCCTTCAATAGGATATTTGGATCGAGCATTAATAAACAAAAGTGTTATTTGACGGTCTTAGCTTATACAACTCCATCATCTCTGGAATTTACAAACATTTGAAATTTGTCCATCAAATCTCCTATATTTATTCAGGGGTTCTTATTAACTTAAAAAGAATCTTATATATCGATTATCAATCTTTATTTGATGTTGTAAAAGGTAAAATAGGCAATTGGAGAAAAAACATATTAATATATGACGGTAGATAACAATTGATCAAATCAATTAAATAACTTGTATACTTACTAGTCCTATCATCTAATTTTGCCAAACAAGTTATGCATGGAAATTAGGAAGCTATTTAGAAACTTTTTTTAAATATGAGGTTGCACGTCATAATGCTACAAAAATAACTAGACTAAACTATAGATAGCGATAAGTCTAGGTCGATCCCACAAGGATTAATATCAAATACTTCCCTAAATTATCTGTTTAAGCAATTAAGGGGATTTTCAATTTGAAACAAAATAAAATTGAATCTATGAAAATAAATCAAATTAAATTGTAACAAAACGATAAAGTCAATGAATAAATTGAACATCGATTCATTGGTTTCATCTTAGCCTAAGCATAATTTCAAAAATGTTATTGAGTTATCGTATTTACTTCTCCTTGTAGACTATTAATTGTGAATTAATAACAAGCTTTATTAATCCCAATTTTTCCTTAAGTTTTAGTTAATTAGAGCGCTCGTTAATTAACCCTAACTATTGGGAAACCTAGAACAAGCTCTCTAAGTTTACCTGGATAGCAGCATTACAATTAAGAAAAACATATCAATTTAAGCAACAATCACGCAAGCACAGACTATTTAATTGAAGCTACGTTTTTTCTAACGATTTAGTACCGTGTTACTACAAATGATCTTCCACGTGACTAATACATATCAATTTTCAAGATTTTGCAATGGGTAGTCATAAAAATGATTCAATAAACCATTAAAATCATAATTATCCAAATACCCAATCAATTCACTAAAAATAACGTAGCAATCTAAAAAGATAGTAGATAACAATACACAACACTATATGATTAATATATTCCTTGGCCTCGATTCCACCTCCAAATCGACGTCAGGTAATTTAGCCTTCCATTTCCATCTTTAACCTCCAACAATCAACCTCAATAACCTCCATTTATGTAAAAAGATTAAAGAAAGAATGACCATCGAAGTTCCTTTCACAAGCCCTTATATTTTCTCTATCGGCACCCCTTCTATTGTTTCTATGGCCACTCTTTTGTCACTATTACTGATGGCACATTTAAAGTTGAGAGTTTAAGCTCCCTATTCACATGTCTCCTTCTCTGCTACAAGCTTCTCCTTTTCTTCTATATTTCATGCAACTCTCATGCAGGTCACGCACTTCCTTTCTTTTTTCTTCAGCTCCCACGTTGTTTCCAGCTTCACGAGTTACAGCCCTTGTTCTCTTTCATGATACACCTCTCTCCTCTCTTCTATTTTCATGCTACTACTCCTTACCCTCACTATTCACTAATGGGAAAAATTCATATGATGAACCATGCTACTGTTCACGTATCCCAACTCTCTATTGTTCATTTCACACTTTCCTCTTTTATTTCCAATCTCTGTTTTTTTTTTCACAACTCCCAACAACACCTTTCCTTTATTATCATAAAAACTCCCTTAAAAATTGTAGAAGATGAGACTTAACCGAATAGAGAGAGTAAATTTTCCAGATGCTCCACACTTGCTTCAAAACGAAGGAGATGCCAAAAATGAAAGAGCTGATGTCTTTTTTCAATCACAACATTTTATTCGTCCCAGCCCCCAAAGTCAACACATGCTTCCTCTTTTTCTTTTCCAGCTGAATCTCTCCTTTCTTTCTACCGTAATTTTGATTTGACAAATAAAGATTCGTGGCCATACCGCTATTCATTCTTCTTTAAATACTTACGCATAACCCTTGCCTCCAACGATAACGTTTCTGCTACTTGCCAAACATCCTCCTGCATTGCATTTTGTGCTCATGTTGTGTGATGGAGGTTGCATTTTATTCACGTGCATGGGGCTATTGCTTCGCTTGCAGTTTTGGTTGTGTCCTCCTACACGCTGCATGTTGTTTCACCTATAAGCAACATGCGTTTTGTTCTCATGGCCATTTCTTCACCATGCATGCATCCAATGTACACGTGAGCTACTTCATTGCTTCTCATTCTTTATTTTTTTCATTTGTTTACTTGCTAAAAATTGAAAAGATGACTTCAATGAGCATGCTTTCAGTTCACTTTAATTCCTTCACTTCTAAAATGTAGCTAAAATTAAATGTGAATCAAAGTGAGCATCCTAAGCATTTCTAAAGTATTAATCACTATGTGTAGAAGATAAAATAGATCAACATTTAAACATATATCAAATTCCCCATACTTAGCTTTTGACCATCCTCTGGCAAATCGTCAAAATCAAAATCATAAACTAAAACTTTTACTTTTTTTCCATATTTCTTAAAAATAGATAATCATAAGTAAAGATGAATGACTTTCAAAACTTGTAGCAAAAACTCAACATTGAAGCTTATACTCATAATTAATCAATATTCACCACCCTTAGAAACTGTGTAATCTAGAGGTAGACTTGGACAGAAAGTGTTTAAACAATATATTTCTATGGGTACACTCAAACACTATTCATGATCACAATAATCCATAACTTTGCATATTATTTCATTTCTCCATCACTAAAAATCACATGCATAATCATGAATCCAAGGACTTTTTAGGGTTGTAATATGGGCTAAGGAGAGGTGGGATGCATTTTAATTAATGTAGTTTTAAATCCATTAAGCTAGTGAAGCGAAAGTAACACTTAATGAAAAATCAAACGCATAAGTTAGCATTTATTCATAACTAGGTATCGTCAGTTATGAATAATGCACCAATTATGTTTCACAACTCAATTCACCTCCCATATCATAAACCGTATGAACATAATGCAATGAAATGCTCAATCCAACATAACATCCTCTTCATATGCCATATATTCAAATACCCAACCAATATAACTTAAAGAGGATAAACTATTAATTAATGACTTTTCACAACAATTGCATTGCCTCCTTCATACTTTTTTATTTAAACTTTTTATTTTCCTTTTTTAATATAAACTTGAAAGAGGCAACATAAACATAGGATTTATAACATGACATTTTAACAAATTTAACCAACCTACATGTAAGCAAACGCCCACACTTAGACTTCTACACAATCACATTTACCAAGAATTAACAAATGTTCCACTAGCTTTAAATCTTAGTTAGGACATTTGGTTAGGTGGATGTAATGTGGTTTATACAAAAGAAAAGATTAATACATCTCAAAAGGGATTAGCAAGGGAAATTCATATAAGTGGGTAAGCTATTTGGCTAATGTAGCTTATAATTAAAAAAGAATGCCTAATCACTTTCATAAATATGCATGTGATAAACAATGTGGCCTCAAATAGAAATTCAACGCAAAGTAAAGATGTATATGTCATGAAGATCACTCATAATAAACAAAACAGTGATTAACAAAACAGTGAGACTAATATGAATGTGTCAGTCTACTATGGCTCAAAACCTCACTAGTTTTTGTCTACCACTAGTCACCGCTCTTCCAAGAATAATGTACATTAACTAATCCCAGGAGCAAAAGTACAAGCCAAATATTTGCTATGCATTTTTCTAGTCAATTCACGCTTTAATTATGAATAAAGAATCTTAAAAGCAATAGAAAACAAGAAAAATTTTGATTTTGTTCATTTGAATTTGAAAATGGCCTAAGAAGCCACATAAGCCATAGTTAAGCTTAAAAACATGCATACAAACTAGCATATCCCACCCCCCACACTTAAAACTTACATTGTCCTCAATGTAAAAGCAAATGCAATAAAGGAACAGTTCACAAAAGTAATAAAAGCGGAAATATAAATGACAGAATTTAACTTCCCTTAGGTTGCCTCCCAAACAGCACCTTTGCTTATTATCATTAGCTCAACTCTTTGTTAATCATTCTTCATAGTCAGGGTTTTCTAACCTATCACTTCCACGTCCTCCACTTAGAATCCCTCGTAGAATGGTTTCAGTTGAAGACCACTGACTTTGAATTTCTTATTTATCTGTAAGCTTTCAATTTCAATTGCACCATGCGAAAAACATTAGTAACAATAAAAGGGCCAATCCAACGGGAACGTAATTTACCTAGAAAAAGCTTAATTCGTGAATGGTAGAGAAGAATTTTTTATCCAACCACAAAATTCTTCCTAACAATCATTTTATCATGAAATCTTTTCGTCTTTTCTTTGTAAATTTTTGCATTCTCATAAGACTCAAGCCTAAGCTCTTCCAATTCTTGTAGTTGCAGCTTCCTCTTATCACTTACCGCATCCATCTTTATATTACATTAGTTAATAGTCCAAAAGGCTTTGTGCTCAATTTTCACTAGAAGATGACACGAATTTCCATAATTTAGTCTATATTGAGACATGTCAATCTGTGTCTTGTATGTAGTCCTATATGCCCAAAGACCATCATCAAGTCGTTAATTCTAATCTTTACGATTCGAACTTACCATTTTCTCAAGGATGGACTTGATTTATTTGTTTGAAACCTCTGCTTGCCTATTCTTCTGTGGATGGTAGGTTGTAGACACCTTATGCATGACATAGTACTTCTTTAAAAGACTTCCCACCAATCAGTTGCAAAAATGAGTACCCCTATCACTAATCAATGCTCGTGGTGTTCCAAATCTAGCAAAAATGTTAGAGTTGACAAATTCTGCAACAACCTTAGAATTGTCAGTCCTGATGGCTTTAATTTTCACCCATTTAGAAACATAATCCATAACCAAAAAAATATAAAAAAACCAAAAGAAGAGGGAAATGGTTCCATAAAAGTGATGCCCTATATATCAAAATTTTCACATGCAATTATGAGAGATAAAGGCATTTGATCTCAATGGGATAGATTACCTTATTTCTGGCACTATTCATATACTTTAAAGTACATATATGAGTCTTAAAAATTATTTGGCCAATAGAAACCACATTCAAGAATTTTCTAGTTTTATTAGGCCCAAAATGACCACCACAAGAATATGAATGGAAAAACTTCATAATTGATTCACACTCATATTCAGGTACACATCTCCTAATCTCTTGATCAGAACAACATTTCCACAATTGAGGATCATCCTAAATATAATATTTCGACTCACCTTTTATCCTATTATGCTTAGCCTTAGTCAAATTAGTAGGGATCTTTATGGTTTACTAGATAGTTCACAATATTAGCATACCATGAAGTCTTACCTTAAAGCGTTAGTAATTGCTCATCCAGAAATAGTTCTTACAATGGTATTAGATTCTCTTCCTTCACAACTCAGCTCTTGTGATATGTAACTGAATTCTCTACATCTTTCTTGTCTTTGATCTCCAATTGAACTCTTAGAGTAGGAGAATCCATCTAATCAGCCTAGGCTTCGTTTGTTTTTTCAACAAAAGACACCTTAATGTTGCATGATCAGAATACACAATCACTTTAGAACCAAGCAAATAAGGTCTAAATTTATCCAAAGAAAACACAATAGCTAAAAGCTCATTTTTAGTGGTGGAGTAGTTGCATTATGCTGGACTAAGTGTTCGAGAAGCGTAGTAGATTGCATGAGTCAACTTTCGATATCCTTCACCAAGGACAACACCTATAACTACTCACATCACACATAATCTCAAATGGTTGACTCCAATCAGGTGGTTGAATGATTGGTGCTGAAGTCAGAAGTTCTTTCAACTTGTCAAATGCTTCCCTACATCCCTCGTCAAACTCAAAGGGCACATCTTTTTGTAACATATGACATAGTTTTGTTGAGATCTTACTGAAGTCCTTGATAAACCTATGATAAAAACCTGCATTGCCCAGAAAAGAACGAATCTCCTGCACATTTGTGGGGTAAGGTAAATTTCGCACAATTTCTATCCTAACCTTATTAACCACAATTCCCTTAGATGAGATTACATGTCCTAACACTATTTCTTGTTCAACCGTGAAATGACATTTTTTATAATTGAGAACAAGATTAGTTTTGACGCATCATTCAAGTACACAATTCAAATTATCTAAGCATGCATTAAATGAATCACCATAGACAGTAAATTTATCCATAAAGAACTCAATAATATGTTAAACATATTAAGAAAAAATACTTACCATGCATCTTTGAAAGGTGGCTAGGGAGTTGCATAGTCCAAATGTCATCCTTCTGTAGGCAAATGTACCAAATGGGCAGGTGAATGTTGTTTTCTCTTGATCCTCCGGAGCTATCACAATCTGGTTATATCCTGAATACCCATCCAGAAAATAGTAGTGAGATCATCCTGTAAGTCTTTCAAGCAGCTAATCAATGAATGGGAGTGGGAAGTGATCCTTACATGTAGCAATATTTAACTTCCTATCATCGATGCATACTTGCCATCCATTCTGAATTCTTGTAGGCATAAACTCATTATTCTCATTCTTCACCACAGTAATACCAGTTTTTTTCAGTACTAGTTGGACCAGACTCACCCATTTGTTATCCAAAATTGGATAGATTATACCAACATCAAGCAACTTTAAGATCTTCATCTTTACCACTTCCATCATAGGAGGATTCAATCTTCTTTGTGACTCTCTTGATGGTTTGGATCCTTCTTCCAACAAGATTCGGTGCATACATATCGAAGGGCTAATATCCTTAATGTTGACTATAGTCGACCTATAGCTGTAATGTGATCTTTAAGCACTCGAATGAGCTTTTCTTCTTGAAGTTTGGTTAAGTTCTTTGATATGATTACTGGAAGTGTTTCTCGTTCTCCCAAGAACACATATTTGAAGTGCTCTGGTAATTGCTTCAATTCAGTTATAGGTGCCTACACTACAGAAGGTAAAGATTTTCTATTAGATATTGGCAATTCAATATTTTGAAATACATACCTCTTTGGGATTGTTTGCAGTGATTCTAGTGCTAGCACAATTTCTTCCATTTTATCTGTAATGAGCAAGTTAGAATTTTGCAAAATGTTTTCTGTTAAACTCATGCCAAGAATGACTTCTATCTTATCCTTACGATCCATATCAAAAATTTCTTGAGACAAAGAATCAATGACATCGATAGATAACACAGAATGGGCATCACTAAGGTACCTCATAACCTTAAAAATATTAAAACAAACAATTTCACCATCAAATTTCATAGTCAATGTCCCTTCATCTACGTTTATCTTTGTCTTTGATGTTTTCAAAAAATAGGCAACCCAAAAGGATAGGTGTAGAGTTAGCTGAAGGTTCTCCCTCCATGTTTAAGATATAAAAGTCATTTGGGAAAACCAATTCATTAACCTGCACTAAAAAATCCTCTACAAATCCTTCTAGATAAGCATTAGATCTATTAGCCAATTGAATTATAACACTAGATTCCTTCAACAATCCCAAATTCAAAGAAGCATAAATGGAATATGGAATAACAATAATTGAAGCTCCAAGATCTAGCATTGCCTTTTAACTCTAGTATCACCAGTTTTGTAAGGTATTGTAAACGTACTAGGATCCTTACACTTTGGGGGAAGCTTTCTTTGAATGACCGCAGACACGTTCTTCCCCATACTTACCTTCTCATCTACCCTCAATTTCCTCTTAGAAGTGCATAATTCTTTGAGAAATTTGGCGTATCGAGGAACTTGCTTAATGGCATCAATTAGGGGTATGTTTACCTCCACCTTTTTAAACGTATCCAAGATCTCCTTATCTTGTTCCTCTTTCTTCGATTTAGTAAACCTATTAGGAAAAGAAGACAAAGTTTTGGTAAAACTTTTAATTATAGGAGATTGAGAATTTACCTTAATTCCATTTTTAGCTTCTTTCTGAGGCAATTAAAGTTCCTTTTTGGATTATACATCAATGCCAATAACAGGAGTCTTGTGTGTTGCCTTCATTTCATTACCACTCCTCAAGGTGATAGCACTTGCGTTCTCTTTTAGGTTCACAATTGTTTGAGCTGGAAGCTTACCCAAATTTTGATTCTCCAATAGACTTACCGCAGTAGCTATATGACTCAATTGAATTTCTAGATTTTCAATGCTAGCATTCGTTTTTTGTTAGAACTGTATACTATTCTGAGCCAAAGTTTTCATCATTTCTTCCAATGGAGGTCTAAAGCTCGATGGTTGGGCTTGTCTTTAATAGGGTTGTTGATAGGACCTTTGTTGTTGTCCTTGCTGCCCATAGGTATTGAATGGAGGATTCTTCCGTTCTGAGTTATGTGCATAAGGGTAGCTAAATTTCCTTTGTGGTTGGCCCGGGAAGCTTCCAAAAGTATTCACTTATTCTGTAGATGTCTCTTGCAAAGTTGGACATATATCAGTAAGATGTCCCATTGTACAAATTCCAAATACTTTGACTTGTTGAGCATGATTTACAGTCATCTGTCCCACTAAAGATGTCAACCTAGCTATCTATTGCTTCAATTTAGTAGTATTAGCTTCATTAACCTTCAATGGTCTTGGTTCCTCTTGAATACTGAATTGGTAAGAGTTAGCGGCCATATTGGAAATTAGATTCTTGGCTTTAATGGATGTCTTGTCTACCAGTGCACCTCCACTTCCTACATCTATCATACTTCTTTCTTATGGCAGAAGCCCTTTATAGAAATACTCAATCAAGAGCTGCTCACTGATTTAATGATACGGGCAGCTAGCACACAACCTCTTGAAATGCTCGCAGTACTCATATAATGTCTCCCCATGGTGCTATCGAATTACACAGATTTCCTTCCGAATGTTGGTAGCTCGAGAAGCAAGAAAGTATTTCTTCAAAAAAAGTCTTTGCATCCCATTCCAAGTGGTAATTGACCCAGAGGGCATGTAATAAAGCCAATCCTTGGCAATGTCCCCCAACGAGAATGGGAATGCTCTCAACTAAATCTGCTCTTCTTGTACTCCAGCTGGCTTAATGCTAAAACAGACCACGTGGAGCTCCTTGAGATGCTTATGAGGATCTTCACCTAACATACCATGAAAATTAGGCAAAAGGTGAATTAGACCAAATTTAAGCTCAAAAGCGACACAAATAGCAAGAAAATCAATACACAGGGGTTGATGGTTAAAATCAGGAGCAACTAACTACTTAAGAGAATTATCATTGTTTCCATCTACCTTGATAGGATTAATTTGAGAAATGGAATCACTAGAAGAATTAGAAAGTAAATCTAAAACTATTTGAATTCCTGGTGATGAATCAAGTTTATTATCAGATGATAATGGATCCTCGAAACTTTTTGCAGCTTGTCTTCTAGTTCTGCGTAACGTTCTTTCAAGTTTTGGATCAAATTTTAGTTCACTAGGGTGAGAAGATCATGTCATGCACTAAAGCTAACCAAAAAAGAAAAGAAATTAATCAAAAGTCAAAATCAAAATAAATATAATAAAATAAAATAAAAATTTTCAGAAAAGAAAAAAATAATAATCCCTAGCAATGACGTCAAAATTAGTTACGTGTTGTAATGCTACTAAAATAACCTGACTAAACTATATATAGCGATAAGTCTAAGTCGATCCTATAAGGATTAATATCAAATACTTTCCTAAATTATCTGTTTAAGTAATTACATGGATTTCTAAATTAAAACAAAATAAAATTGAATCTATGAAAATTAATCAAATAAAACTGTAACAAAACAATAAAGTCGATGAATAAATTGAACATCAATTCATTGGTTTCATCTCAGCCTAAGCACAATTTCACGAATGTCGTTGAGTTATCGTCTTTACTCTTTCTTTTAGACTATTGATTTTGATTTAATAACAAGCTCTATTAATCCCAATTTTTCCTTAAGTTTTAGTTAATTACAAATCACTCGTTAAGTAACCCTAGCTATCGGGAAACCTAGAATAAGCTCTTTAAGTTTATCCGGATAGTAGCATTATAATTAAGAAAAACATATCAATTTAAGCAATAATCACGCAAGCACTGACTATTTAACTTAAGCTACATTATTTCTAACGATTCAGTACTGTTAGTTACGACAAATGATCTTCCACAGGACTAATACGTATCATATTCAAGATCTAGCAGTGGGTAGTCACAAAAATGATTCAATAGAGCATTAAAACCATAATTATCCAAATACCCAATCAATTCATTCAAAATAACATAACAATCTAAAAAGAGAGTAGATAACAATACACAACACTATACGCTTAATGTGTTCCTTAGCCTCAATTCCACCTCTGAATCGGCGTCAGGTGATTTAGCCTTCCATTTTCATCTTCAAGCCCCAACAATCAACCTTAATAGCCTCCATTTATGTAAAAATATTGAAGAAAGCTTGACCATCGAAGTTACTTTCATAAGCCCTTCTATTTTCTCTATCGCCATCCGTTCTTTTGTTTCTATGGCCACTCCTCTGTCTCTGTCACTGTAACTGATGGGACAATTAAAGTTGAGAGTCTAGGATCCCTATTCATGTATCTCCTTCTCTGTCTCAAGCTTCTCCTTTTCTTCTTTCTTTTATGCAACTCTCATGCAGTTCATGCATTTCCTTTCTTTTTTCTTTAACTCCCACGCTATTTCTAGCTCCACGAAGTTACAGCCCTTCTTCTCTTTCATGATACACCTCTCTTCTCCCTTATATTTTCACTTTACTGCTCCTTCCTCTCACCATTCACTGATGGGACAAATTAATATGATGAACCATGCTACTGTTCATATATCCCAGCTCTCTTTTGATCATTTCATGCTCTCCTCTCTTTTTTCCACTCTCTGTTTTCTTTTCACACCTTCTAGCAACCCCTTTCCTTTATTATCATAAAAACTCCCTTAAAAATTGTGGAAGATAAGACTTAACTGAAGAGAGAGAGTAGATCTTCTAGTTAGTCCATACTTGCTTTAAAACTAAAGGAGACGCCAAAAATGAAGAATTTTATGTCTTTTTTCACTCTAGACTTTTTACTCCTCCTAACCCCCATAGTCGACACATGCTTCCTCTTTTTCTTTTCAAGCTGAACCTCTCCTTTCTTTCTACCATAATTTTGATGTGATGAATAAAGATTTATGGCCACGCTGCTGTTCATTCTGCTTTAAATACTTACGCATAACCCTTGCCTCCAACGACAACATTTCTGCTACTTGCCAAACATCCTTCTGCGTTGCATTTTGTGCTCATATTGTGTGTTGGATATTGTATTTTATTCACGTGCATAGAGCTATTACTTGGCTTGCATTTTTGGTTATATCCTTCTCCACGCTGCACTCGTTTTATTCTCATGGCCATTTCTTCACCATGCATCCAATGTACACGTGAGCTACTTCATTACTTCTCATTCTTAATTTTTTACTTTTCTTTACTTGCTAGAAATTGATAAGATGGCTTCAATAAGCATGCTTTTAGTTCACTTTAATTCCTTCACTTCCAAAGTGTATCTAAAATAAATGTGAATCAGAGTGAGAATCCAAAGCATTTCTAAATCATTAATAACTAAATGTAGGAGATAAAATAGATCAACATTTAAACATATATCAACATGTGGAAATTTGAAACCTTATGCAAAAATTTGTTGAATGAGCATATGTTTCCTAAAATAAGAATGAGGTTTAGGTATTATCTGAATACATATAGTTAACAAGGTCTTGCTAGTTAAAAGGGTGTGGAAATTTTTATAATAAGGATTCATTATGGATCAAATAGATTTGTGGGTGCTATTTAAATGATAAAACTTTTTGGACATTTAAGCCTAGGAGGGATATTTTTAAGAGTATGCAATAAATATTAAAGATTAAAGACAACTTACAATCCTCAATTAAAATTATGACTGGGAATAGGGATAATACTTAGCTATGGTTTGAAAATTAAAGTGCAATAAGCCCGTTGTATCTTCTCCCTAACTTTCAAAGCCTGAGGTGGTACTTTCCAGAAAATGTAAGAGTGAAATCGTTAAATAATAGTAGCAACTAGTTTTACAACAATAAAGGTTGTTATACTTTCTCCATATGTTTTCCAACTTATTAGTCTAACATTAATGTAACCCCCCATTACCCTAGAGTACGTACCGGAACGCCCGTGGGTCATTCCGACACATAACCTAAGATAATGGA